>CM046065.1:9269377-9554246 GCA_025215515.1 Schistosoma japonicum | reverse complement strand
AAGTATGTGGAATGTCGGGAGGCGTGTATTGGATGAAGAGTGTTTGAGGCTAATGCACAGTGTATGTGTGCTGGTGACTGGGTGAGTGATCGTGTGAGTGTCTGTGTGACTGTGTGACTGAGTATGTGAATTAGTGAATGAGTGATTGAGTGAGTGAGTGTGTGTGTGTGTGCGTGTGTGTGAGTTGGTGTTTGATTGATATTGTGAGAGAGTTAGTATTTGTGCAAGGTAGCGAACGACTCCGTGTGTGATTGTTGTGTTGTGTGCAGTGAGTTGGCAATACTTCCACAGATCGATGCAATGCCGGCGTTATTCAAATGTTTGCGAAATGTCAACGTTGTTCTGTGTGTAGTTGTGTTTGGTGATGTGGTATGAAGTGGAGACGTACGAGGAATGTGAGTGTTGGATCAGTGTCGTTGTTGTGGGTGTCTGTCGGAAGGCGTGTGGGCATAGATACATGTGGATGTTGTGTACACATGTGGGAGAGAGAGTGTGTTTGTGGGTGTATTGTCGGTGTAGAGTTTGAATGGGGGTGTGAGTAAAAGCCGCTGCGCCCGATGGGGGGCTCGAACCCCCGACCCTCAGATTAAAAGTCTGATGCTCTACCGACTGAGCTAACCGGGCTCGACCAGCGACCATCATTTTTCACCCTCATCAAATCAAACTCACAATACACGCATCACAAACACTCACTATCTACCTATCAATCAACCAAACAACCAAACAACTCCATCCATATTCACCACACACACAACCTCACTATATCAATACCCCTCACTCCCATCCTACATCTACATCTCTCCTACTCTTTCTCCATGTCTTTGTCTATCTACGTCCAACTACATCTCTCTGTCTCTACACCTATTTTTCTTTTTTTTCTTTATTTTTTTTGTTTTTTTTCTTTCTCCGTGTTCATTTTTTTTGGTCGCTCTATACCTCATCATTTTTGTATTCTTATATTTTTCCTATTATATTTCTGTGCTTGTACTCGCTCTGTGTCCTCGTGTCATAAATCTGCGAATTATTATATGTAGATTATTTTACTTAATATTTTGTCTCTGTCGTAATCACCATATTACATCACCAGTTGCCTGAATTGTCATTTGACATTTTTCTCAACTCTCAATCGCACTTATCATAATACATACTTTTTTAATATTTGTAAGTAAATTGAACTACGCAACCCGATTGGCCTTGTTGTTTTTAGGATGTTAAATAGTTGTGTGATTGTTACAACGTTTCCATTAATGCCTACATTCATAGTGATTGTATGTAAGTACAGCTGTTTTATTTGTCACATTATGTTTTGGCTACTACCGAATTTACAATCTTTTACCTACGAATATATCCGGGTGAATTTACTGATGAGGCGCACAATGGGCACTTCTTATGACAATGACGAAATATAATCTCATTAGCTTGAAATTAATTAAAATTACGGAGGTCTTTGTTGTTTAAATTATTTTCTATTTTAGCGACAGTATTTTTATGCTCTACTATGTTATTATATCTCAATCCGTCAACCTTGTAATGATGAAAAAAACATTTAAGTACTTTGTACTGCCGATTTCTTCTCAGCTAATATTATCGAAATGCTAAATTTATAAACTATATCAGACCTATAATAGGCTACAATTGAACAGATACATCGTAAGTCCGAAATACTATGTACCATTACACTAAAAAATGTCATTTTATAAATTTTTGTACTAATTTTTTTAGTTCTATTAATAACATTACAGTACTAACAAAAAGACGTATACTTTAATTGCATCTTATTATTATTATGTCTTACTGTTTTGTCAAACAAGTTAAAATCTCACCACATGGAACACATTCAAAAAGTAACATTTGTAGATGTAATTATCTAAATTTATATGATATAGATATTAAAAATCAAAGCAACAACAGAAACCTTTGACTAGAACTAGTGTAGCATTCATCACAAAGATATACGTGAACACAGAATATTCTTTCGATACACTATTATCAAGTTGTACACTTATAACTCCAAATTAATTAATATTCGAAGTGAACTTATTCATCGATCACTTAGTATTATTTTTTTGAACGAATGTGGATCGTAAAGTATTTATCATCTTTACCACTCCTTTTCTGGAAAACACATTTAATTGTGATAGTCACCTGACTACATAACATTACGAAAATATTAACTGAGTTCACAATAGTCACTATAACCTGAGTTTACTATCTAAATGAGTTGGTTGTTTCGAACAACAAATTTTCAATGTTCTTTATGCTACTTATTAGTAGGCAGAATTATAGACAAACAATTTAATTTTCTTTTATTTCAAGTGACCTTGTTACCATGCTCTACTAGTTGATTTTCATATATTACTGATCATTAAAAGTCTCTATAAAAACTATCAGTAATAAGTGTAGATCAATTTGTTAAACATGATGATAAGCTTTCATTATATTTTTAGTCGTCTATACTCTGCCTACTAATAAGTAGCACAAAACCGAATTGAATATTTGTTAGATATTATAAGGTTGAATACCATCAGTCGCTATGATAAAACAGAAGCAGTGTAAATGATTCTAAAACAAAATGGGATTGAAACTTTCTACAAAAGTACGAACGCAGTTCGAGGTGTATTATTTAAAATAAAGGACAAGATTCCGTTCACCTCTACACTGAATTGTTTCTACATGTTAGGTTGTGTTGACTGTGATGCTTTTCATTTGGGAAGTCTTTTCGAGATATCATAATTAGTACCAAAGAACATGAAGCTACACTAAATGACCTAGTAATCCCGATAAACTTGAAAAATTACAAATCAAATCAGCGTTAGCAGTATATGCTATCTATCACAAAATCGATATTATAAAATCGATATCATAAAATCGATATTAAAATTATCCAAATTATTTAAAATGGCTTTCCCAATTATAATGAAAGATGAATAGCTGAAGTGCTTCACATATTTCTAAATCGAACTTCACTTACAAAAAAGGGACCTTACCATTCAGCCAACATGGATGTTATATCCAAGTGACCATAATTAAAGCACATCGAATTTCATTCATGTGAACATAAATATAATTTTATCCTCATTCCGCATACTTTTCAAAGCATTTCACGTCACACTAACATATACATGTCTCATATTAGATCATCTTGACCAAAATGACTTGACAATACACGATTAGACTTATATTTTGATTGTACTGGTTTATTTTGATTTGTTACATTGAATTATTTAATTTTGTGTTGATTCGATTCGGTTATTTATTTATTCTCTGAAGAAGCAACTTTCACAAAGCGTCGAAACGTAAGAAAATTTAATTTCTACTCATTGGAAATTACAAATATATGTCACTCATTTTTTTTTTATAAATAACCTATCCAATGCTCAATTTATTTGAAATAACCCAAGCTAACCTTGGTAATGATACATACATACTTAGACTAGAATGACATTCACGTACATGTTTAGTATGATTAAATAAGGAATTCATCTTCATCTGGTAAATATTTGTTATGACCATGATTGTAAATAAAATAACAGTAATATGTTCATATACTAATAAACGCGATGTAGTAAGGTAAACAATAATCGTTTACAATCAATCACTGGATGAATAAATGATAGTAGGACAGATGCAAAGCGGTTTTCTAAATAACATTCGATTTTTTTACGAAATTCAAGGTTCTCTTGATTCTAAAGTTCACTTTTTTACGAATTAGTGGATTGATAAAAAGATTTCCATATAGACACTTTAAAGACAACTAAGGGAATATTCGGAGGTTACTCTGGATGCAGTCAAGTTTCGCATGTTGTCCTTCCAAAATACCTTTATTGATTATGTCCATAAAAGTATAAAAAGGCAGAGAACATCAGCCAATAAGGAAGAAAATATACTTGGTCGTGGATAAAATATAAACGGATTTTGAATTTCTATGCCAGCTATCTAGAGAAAGAGCCAACTTTCACATTGTGCTGTATCATGGTACAATGATAGTGGTTGACGGAGAACTTACAGTTCATAGTGGCCACTATAGCATACATGATAAGCATCAATGACGAATGCTTATGTAGCTATTTATGTAGAGGATATATATATATATATATATATATATATATATATATATTCCTGTTATAACTGACAAATTCAAAATTCCAGACATACTAGGTGAAGATATATATATATATATATATATATATATATATATATATAGCACTAAATAAGTTTTGCGAAAAGTACGTGAGAAGATACCTATAGACAAAATAAATCCGACATTGTTTGAAATACTGGACACATCCCTAAACAATGATTACCACTGGTAGTGTTTAGTAATAAAATTTTTAATATATTCTTGGTAATTATGACTCTGTTAGGGTATGTGAGACAGCGGTTGGTAGTATAGTGCTTGGGTGTCAGTATAATGATTACTGTGATTCTCGATACTTCTGCATTGACAACAATCCCTGGTGCCGTGAGTCATCACTGGATACTAATGTTTTTTTTATTTTTCACCAACTAATCCAAAAGATGAATTCTGTCAAAACGAATTTATTACAACGGCCAAAATAAAACTGTAAAATCCTTCAAGTACGTTTATCCATACATTAATAAATAACATCATACATAGTTTAAGGCTTGCTTTCCCTAGTATTGTGAAGATTCAATACCTCTACTAATCTCCTAGTTTTAGTTCACCTAAGCTTGCCCCGTCATTTTTGGATGTTATTTTTGTGGTAAATGCAAAAAATATTTAGCACTTAATTAATCGTTTTCGAAAAAAATGATTCTAATTGAATTTTGGTACATTCATTATATTCAATCTTTATACCTGATTTGTTCGTCTTTTGTTACGAATATTTTGGTTTCGTTTTTAATTTTGAGTTTGGCCATTTGTTTCTGAACTCCAGATGACCGAAATTTTGAAGGTCTCTAATAATTTACTTCTATAATTGATTGTAAAAAATAACTATGCCTGACAGGTATATTAACAAATAGTTCGGACTCTATCTTCCTTAGGTTTAAGCATAACTCGAGCTTTAGTTGCGATTTTATTGAGGTGTATCATCACCTCATTTGTCTGGAATTTTGAATTTGACAATTATAACAGGAAAATATTCAGATAAATATAATCTTAATTTCGAGTTCTTAGATTTGATAAATCTTTCAACGGAATTGTCACATTTGTCCAGTAGGTGATTTACGAAAATTGTATGATAAAGTCAAGTCTACATTCATTGTGTTGAATAGAGAAGTGAATGGAATAAACTTACTGTTTAATTCAGCGACTGTAGGTTAAGTGTGTTTGTGGTATAACACGACAAATATTACTGAGTAACAGATTACTTTTAGTACCTGTAGGACTCCACGAGAAAGGAGACGACATGTGTAGCGTTTTTACTGCGATTCGGTGATTGTAACAGTAAGACAATCAAAATAATCATAATAAAAATAAAGCAATATGAACACCAACTGTAATACAGAAATTGTATTGTATTTATGCAACCTCACAACCAGGCCAAGAATATATCATCGTGCATTTAGATGTAACTGTGCTAAGTATGATTAGGCTAAAATGTGGGAATGAGGAAAACAAATGACCAGTATCAAATATGAAGGTCTCGTTAATCCCGTACACTTTAGCAATATAGCTAACGTATAGATAAACAGACACATATTCAGTTACACATAATAGAGTACATGAATCAATAACATAATAGTCATTTCTATAAAAATTCTGAGAATTAAACCCAATTTTAGTCACGTGATTGTCGGGATTTATACGATTTTTTTGTTAGGAGAATTCACTACAAAATCTTCGTGAATACGAATAGATATTTCAATACAGGAAGTGGATTAAAATTTAAAACAACTAACTTATTAGAATAAACTTATGGAAATAATAATCTTCGGAAAATATTACAAAATATTACAAAAATATTACATAATAGAAAGTGTGTGAATAAGTTTCAATCGAATATTTATATCTAGACTAATGTAGCCAATTCACTATTAGCACCTCATTTTTCTGGATGGATAGGAAGTCAAAATTTCGAATGGTCATGTGTGAATAAAATATGATTGCAAATACGATTATTAAATAATTAAACAATCGTAAATTCCAATAATTTTAATAGGTTTCATGGAGTACTTCTCTTTCTAGCCGGTCAACTTTGCGATAAGTCATATTTATTTAACTGGGACTTGTTTGTATGTGGTAACAACTACTGCATAAGTTCATAATGCTCACAATTTAGCAGGTGATTCGTTTGGAAAAGTATGTTGAATTTTGTTGACTTTAGTGTTCCGAATTAGTAGACCATAGATAACTCCATCCTTGAAACATCCTTGATACATTCATCAGTCAATCACCTGTAAGAGAAGTGCATATTTAGATCAGTGGAGATAAGTATAAGTATGCACACTAAAGGAATGAAAGTAACTAGGTCAACTGGATGTCTAAATTTAATTGCGGTGAAATTATGCCCAAACATTTGTTAAGTCTATTATCATTCCTTAATAATAATAGTAATAATAACAATGGGCAGTAATCCTGTTGAGCAAAACCCATCCAATTCAAACAGATTTTTTTAATTTAGAAAATAATGTACTAAACCTAAGGTGGTCAAGATTTTAGTTCAGTAGGACGATTTTGGTGATGCAACTTTATCAGGTTTGCAGTCGCTAAATTTTTATTGTGTTTCTGGACGATCTCACCAATACAAACTTCAAAAAAGAAGTGAGATATTAGAATTTCTGCACAAAAAACTACTAGCTAGTTATCCGGACTTAGAATCTGACTGAACTACGCTGATCTCTTATCTTATGGCCGTCTATCACAAAACAAGGTAGCACAACGTAAAAGATTACGACAGTAGTCAGCTTGTTATAGGCAGTGCTTCGAATTGTTGCAGGAACTTACTAGATATATAACATTTAACTAATTTTGCTACTCCGTTCTTTGATTTGCATAATGCAAACTGCGAAATGTATAAAGAGATTAAAGCAACCCCAACAGAATTACCAATACTCGGATTAATTTCAGAAGCATCAGTGTAAACTTTTGGTCTAATCAGATAGAAAGTGCTAACATTTTGATCAACGACTCACGTCTGCAAAGGAACCAAATAGTAAACTATCATTCTCGTATATCATTCATTATAAAAAAAACAATACAACTAGGACTTTTAGTACATCTAGCAACAACCTTTACCAACCAAAACCTCAATTTCAAAAGCAATAACCTAATGGCCCATAAAACTAAAAATTCTATTTAAAAGAGTTGGGATCAGTTGCAACATTCCCCAAGTATACGAAGAAATGGAGAGAAATAAGTGGCATTTATCTTTTTAAAAAATGGCTACATAATAAACCTATCAGTTACGTAGAACAACCAGTCAAATCCCATGTCAACAGAATAAGATCTCTTTGGAAGATATAGTAGCTCATTATTGTTAAAGCATTTGCAAACGAAGTTCTCTTGAAAGGCCTAGAAGTTTCACTTAAACCAACCAGGTCGTAGAAAGTGAAAGCTTCGACATTTATTAAATCTCTTTATCTTTTCTGGTTACCGCAGTAAGATGAAACTTCAAACAAATTGTATGGCGGAGTTAGTGATATTGAAAATTAAACTAGCATATGTACGTCACTGAAAATCATGTTTTATGACAATATCAGTTTTGTTTTCCCATTGAGTTATTTGGAAAGTGGACTTGGTTTCTTTTGATAAAAAGATTGCTATTTTGTTAATGTAGACTTTTCAGTCAATCCAAATTACTGGTAACTTCACTTTCCTGCAAAAGAACTTGGAGTGCTGTAGATGGAATTATAAAAGAGTTATCTTGTAGCGAAGATTTCAAAAACCATTAATCGTCACTAATAATTGAATATCAACATGTACGGTTCTAAAACGGTTTCCACCAAATATTTCAGAATTTCCGAAAAGCAAACCAATTATTCATATATAGGCTTTGGCAACTAAAAAAAATCATAATATAACCTTAAAAACTATTTTTCAGACGGATTAAATTAACTGTAATCACTCCTATACCTACTGTCAGATCATGATTATACCGAAGTGATTTCAGTTGGTGAGTGTTTATTAATTAAATGGTGAACTTTGTCTTTTTACTGAGATATTTGCCTCGATAATCAAGAAGGGTAGTTATGGTCTATTGTGGTCATTTGCCTCAAATCGAGGCCAGTTTATTGTCTGACCAATCATATTTTCAGATTGAATGTGTACACAAATACTGTTGACTTTTGGTTCACATCACATGATCAACAATCTATACACACACAGACATGTAATCTGGCCCCATTATCGGGACAAGAACTCCATCGGTTCAAAATGAAGGTAACAAAGTATCCTACTATAGAAAAAAAGCCTGCTTTCATGAAACTTGGATACTAAGGTGATGAATCATGGGTCAAAAACTATGCTGAAAAGAACAAATCTAGCCGCTTCACTATACAAAACGAAACGTTCATCGTAGCAGTCAAATGTGAAAGATTTCTCACTTTATTTTAGCTCGAATTTTGTATACTTATTCTCTAATACTCACCAAAGCACACCTATTGGAAGAAAAGAAGGAAGATTATTGTCCACATTTACGGATATATTTTGCGAAGCTTAAAAGTAAAAGAACAGCATTTCTTCGGAAGAATAATTGCTGGACATTTACGGATAAGGTGTGATTGTATCAAAATCATTTAGATCAATCAATTAACACAAGACTTCGACCTCATTACTTTCTTCAGAAAGTTTTACTATTGAAGGAATTAAACAAAATACATGTATTCAAGAACACACAGTCATCAATCTACATCTAGCTTAACGATCATAGTTTAGGCTCTTACTATTTCGCTTTTTTTTCTTTCTATACATGTACTTTATAGTTTTATAGATTTTATCTCCTTATTGGAGCTTTAGTTGATGAAG
Organism: Schistosoma japonicum; assembly: GCA_025215515.1. Lineage (NCBI taxonomy): Eukaryota > Metazoa > Platyhelminthes > Trematoda > Strigeidida > Schistosomatidae > Schistosoma > Schistosoma japonicum. The sequence goes on along the minus strand of CM046065.1, from coordinate 9,545,317 downwards.
CTTTTTTTTTAGTACTATGTAATTTACGACGTTTTACTTTTGTCTTCAAAATTCTGCCTCTTCTAGATTTTTCGTTCGTTTATTAAAATGATTCGTTAAGTCTCCAAAAGTTGTTTTCTTTTATTAGTATCCATTTAAGTTGATTCCTAACTTATTCAAGACTTTCCTGATATAAAGTATCTATACTAGTTTTATTTTTAATAATTAACACAATCATGTTTAGGTTGTAAAGTATCTACAGAGAAATTATAAACTAATCAACTAATTCTGGTACTAACGTTTTTGTTTTTTATTCAAGTCTACCCTTTTTAATTGTATAAGTCAATATCCTAAAACAAAACAAGCAGCTTGTAAAATAACTTAGAAACATTAACTCTTGTAGAAGTATATTAATATCATGAATGTAGTAATTTGTTATAAGTATGCTTCCTGATACATGTTATTAGCATATTTGTAAAACATAAAGACGATAGCTCTGTAACATTGACTTCTGTTTACCTCTCTGTACGCAGGCCATTGTGCTTTGCTACTGTCTGTTAAATATATGTATTTTCCCTACTAACAGTTCTCGATCGAGTGCCTAGTATCATAATAAAGGATAAATACCTGTTTCCTATTATGGTGTTCATTGTAACATATCCTGAGTTCAATTTGTCTGCTGTTTCGGATATCTTTGTCTCTAGTTTAATCTACATAGTTCAAATTCTTCTCGGGATACCATATCCACTGTATATTGAGTGTGGCGAATTCTATGAATTATCATCTTCTGATTGCAAGTCTCTGCTCTTACCAAGTAAACTAAATTAATACAAAGTTTCTTCTGTTAGGTGTATTTACGATAACTGATAATATACATACATTTCATATTTGGTTTTGACTGTTTAAATTCACATTTCTCGCATAATTATTCAACACTCACGACAGGCAAAATACCTATTGACTATAGAACTTAGACATTATCCCAAGTTATTTAAAAGTAATCATGCTTTGACGATAATACTTATTGTCACTGTGGTTTAAATTAATGGGTTAGGAAATTTTTTTGTTTTAAAATTTTTCTAACCCTCACAGTGGTACTTTTCATCCAACGGATTAATAGTGTGTGATAATTTATTTTATTTGTTTGACAGTTCATTGACGTGGTATAAAATGGAGATACCTCGATGGAGTAGTCACTTTATAGTATTACGGGCTTAAACTATGCTGGTAACGAACCTCATACTGACGATAGCGTTGGTTAGACGACAATGCGTAGTGTCGTAACGGGGCAAGAAAACTTATTCCTGACTATGCTATTCATTGTTGCATTTCCATCACTAGATGCACTGAAGAATGAAGTCATTGAATTTGATACAGCGATATATTGTCACTTAACGATTCGTGATTCCTGTTTTCATCGGAATCAGAAACCCTATATTAAATTTCAGTGCTGGTGAAGTGGCCCGTGGCATCGAAATGCGATTCATGGTCATCCGCCAAGGAGGAAGTAAATTACTTTTAACAAATTCCTCGCAGGGCGTCATCAAAATGTGGATGCCCGTCATTCATATTTGCTAAACAGGTCGATGGTTACTGGACTGTCGTACGCAGAAATCTGCAGCACAACCACGAATGTAACTATCTAGCGTACGACAACAACACGTGGATGAGGATGTTGTCTGACACAGAGTTTGCGACAATTCAACCTCTGCTGTTTTCAGGCACAGCCGTCTTTAATGTTATTGACTTTGCATATGCCACTTTTCGTAAGCATCTGCAGCCATAAGATGTATTCAACATACGTCGCAAGGTATTCTCGCAGTCCAACCTTCCTGGTAAATACTTAAAACTTCTTCATGTCGATCTGTAGGTAATTTTGAAAACTGAAATTACATATAGCTTCTCTTGGCGGTGCATGTAGTTACCAGTTGGATGAAGAATCCACCTTGGAATCTTTATTTTCGCGACCGCCGACTAGTTGAATCTGAGTTTACGCTTCCTTGAAGTTACTGGATTCGATGGCACGTACAAAACAAACAGCGAAAATATTTTCTTAGACCAATTGGTAGCATTGGATGTTAATCTGATGGCCATCCCAATAGAATTTGGGTTCATCAGAAGAGAAACCACTACGATGATAACGCACTTTTTAAATTTCTTTCAGGAAGCCACGCTCAACAGAAACGTGGTATGCCTCATAACAGATGATGCAGTACCGATTGCGGCATCGATCAACGCCGTGTATCCTAATTCTCACCATTTATTATGTCGTGTGCATATTATCCGCAATGTTATAAAACGAGTACGTAAATAGAATATTTGTAATGACATCGTAAATTGTATCGACTACGACCGCAGGTAGTGCAATTCTTTTATAGATTGATGTATACATAAAACGCTGATAGGTAGTTTGTATTAATTAACGTAATAAGCCTTTTGCAAGAACTGTTTCCTTGGTGGCAACAAGGGATCTATCTTTTCATAGATACTTGCAAAATTATCTTTCACCGAAGAAGGCAAAGTGGGCAGCAGCTTTCAGAGCTACAGGAGTACTTATGGAGTAGAACAATACAAATTTTGTGGAAACCACCCACAGAATAATGAAACCACACAAATGATCAAGACGAGTGCCAATCTTGCGGTCAATATTCAACCTTTTACTCCGAATTGGTTATTGGATCCAAGCCTGAGTACAGACTTACAATCAGAAATGGAGAAACAAGTTAAACATCGGTAAAACGGGATTCTTTCCGGTGTTGCGACAACGATTGACTCCGACTGCATGCCAGCTAATTAAGCGGAAACTACGCCTACCTGTTACTGAGATTGTTGCAGCAGCAGATTTATCGCAAGTCAGTGACGTCACAAGTTCATATATTGTGGATATGCATCCTGTTAGTTACACCTGCATATTTTGGCGAGAATATAGATTACCATGCCACCATTTGATAGCATTGATGTTACAAGAAAACACTCAACTTTCATTGGAAAGCATTAGCGCAAGATGGCTAATGTATCGAAACCATTTGATCAACGTTGCAATGGAAAACTATTTACCGCAACGAAGAACCGCATCGGAGCTAACAAGATTTCAAATACCTGCCCCTTTACTAGAACGAATGCCGGAGGAGCAGTTCGTAGCTGTTGTTCACTACATGGAACATATAGTTGCAGGATTAGCTACTATCCAGGATCGACAATCTCTAATAATGTCAGCATTATCTCAATAAATTCGGAAGAATTCGACACTAGAGACCGAAACCTTGACGAAGAAGCCAATGACACTGCCTTATGTGATGTATGCCAGCATTCCCAGCCACCTACTACTAACACCGAGGAAGTGACATGGATCGTATGTAGATGCAACGCCATGATTCATTCGTTTTGTGCCTGGAATACTGATCCCAGTGTTCTCGGAAAAGAATGCCCGGTTTGTGGCTCCGTAACACATTCGGAGTGAAATATGCATTCATCTGTGATTTTTTGAGGTTACTACAAAAGTCGGTGAGTTATGCGGTTTATTTGTAATCACACATAACTGATAGGATTCTGATTTACTATCTTGAAAGGTTTAATCTGGGAAACGCTGAGAACAATTGAAACAATTTCATGAAGTGGAAATCGGTAATTTAATATAAAGTTATTTATGCTTATTTCCAAACGATGACAAAGCAACAGGTCCTTTGAAAGTGAAAACTGTCAGCAGAATGAAGCTAATTCACAATTATGTACTTACTTGAAACCTTAAATAAAATATTTCTACCGAAAACGTCTTTCAATCTTCTTTCGTAATCAATAGGTTTCCACTAAATATGTACACGTAACTAGTTAGATCGATTACTCAGTTATCGTTATCGGTGCTAGTAGAAAACAAACGAAATGTTATTCGTGTTCCTTATCAGTAAACAATGCGTGAATATTGATGATAATATAAATCGGTTAAACGGATTGCTGACAATTTATCCTGTATACACTTATTGTTACCAAAGGGCCTACCACTTCGAATCGAATTCATTTAGGCGTATTGTTACAATAGGAAGTATTGATTGTATTTTCGTAGCCAATTTTATTCACCGGTTTACTTTGCAAAATCAATGGTTACTATACTGTATGATTATCATGTAAACATCATTTATCAGATGTGAACACTGCTGATTCACTTCGTTAAAAGTTTGTGAAAGGTGGTTTGGAAAACTCAGTAATTTATCGATACAATACATTATCCGATTAACGTTAAACATCATATAGGTAACCGAGTTTAGTTAACTCATGCATATTTACTTTCAAGCTAAATATTTTTGGTTAAATCTACAGAGATTGATTAGTGCTGGATGCCAATGAAAACGAATGAATTCTGGACTGCTGTATGTCTCCTCAGCAGTGTATATAAACAAAATTCACGATCAAATATAATTGAAAAACGCTTTCGTTAATTGACTTCATACATACATCTTTCATAATTTTGATTTTGATTGTTTTCTCCCTGATTAAACACGTTCCCGTTGGCAAAATGAGACTTTGCAATTTATAGATTTCATTCACTGAGTTTATTTGAAGTCTAATTTTGGCTAATAGAGACAACTGTTGTACTGTAGAAGTATCACGACGGAATATGTATTTCTATATGCTACATTTATTCCTCTTATTGTAACTTACGCAACAAGTAGTATACAATGGTCGTGTGTTGAAAAATAACGTTCCAAGTGGATGTTTGTGTTATATGTAACAATTAGATCAACAATTGATGAGATGATTATTTAATCTCAGCATTTGTTACATACCTCAGAATAATCCTATTAAAATGAAAAGTTAATTAATAGTTTTCGTTACAGAGTGTGTTGGCGTTTACTTTGTCGACTGAATGTGCTTGTTTGTGGGCATCACAAGTAAGCTTGTTTATCAAAGTTTAGTCACTCCTTTCCATATAGTTGTCAGAAGAATATTTAGAATATAATGAAATCACTAACAAAGCAACTTTGGGAAAATAAGAATTAGGTTTTAAGAAAGAGATCAATTCACACCGGGGTGACGTTCTAAACTGACCATCTATTTCCACATCATCATGAAATAGGATTTGGATTTGATATAACGAATTGGTGTGAGTGAGACAATCGCTGAAAGTAGGAAGTACTGGACATCAATTTCGTCTACAACCCAACGAAGGAATCGAGCTCACATCGTTCCATATCGACAATGGATCTACAGATCTCATCTACTGGGAATAGTGGATAAGTGCCGTTCGCCTCTTTTAACGGTTGTCTAACACCGATTCATAATATTGATATCAACATTCTACGTAACACTCATATACAATTCAACAAGATGTTTCTTAGGATTTTGACAGTTAAGTTGAGAAATTGCGCCAGCAACATCATTAAATAAACGTAACATGAAAAACAGTGGATTATGATGGAGAACTAAAAGCCTTAATACGATCTATTTGTGTAACTTCATTAATAGATCTTATTGTATATATAACCTTAAACTAAATAAGGATTATTGTTTTGCTCTTATAAATATTTTGTTTAGAAATGGTTTATGTTTATTAAACCGTCTTATAATTTAGTTTACTTATTATTATGACGCCATCAGAAACATTAACTATTGGTTACAATATACGAATAGAACAATACATAAGCGATATATATGAGTATGTAATGACTTCACGATTATAAATAGTGGATACCAATGAAACGATATTTATTTTCATGTTTATTCTTATTGGCGATGATACATTTCATAGATGGTAAGTAGAAATTCTTAACTATTATATGTTTTAATGAAAAGGCGATAAATTTGCTGAAACAAGGCAATAAGTTGTGAAAATCTATGTAATTAAATATTATTGTTCGAAGGTTAACAATGAATATTAGGAAAGAAAAAAGAGCTGATTAATCCAGGAAGAAAATTCCAAATAAGTAGGTACACAAGATTAGAATAGGAAAGTCACATGAGATCAATCAGAACAAACGACGAATGCTTAGTCATTTATGAATGTTGAAAGCTTTATTGTCATAATTTCCACATGCACTGTCGTTCTAAACACTAACATGTTGACATCTCAACCACCTGAATACATTCGTAAATAAACATGATATTGTGAACAACAACTATCTCATTTTCATGATTTTGTCATTTATGAATGTTGACTGCTATATCACATTCAATCCACGTTATATTGATAAATTGTTGTTGAATTCCGACATTTATTTTGTAGGCAGAGGACGCAGAAAAACGTCAAACGCAACACGTTGTAAGTATAATTACGAGTCTTTTACTTTTCATCTTCTAATCATCATGTTCATTATTTGCAAAACAAGAACAACAAATATCGCATCCGATTAAGTGTATTCATCTCATCATTTCACCTGCACTAATTAATTATTCAACATAAACACACAATCGTGTGAATCAGTGAAATGCTATGCAGGTAAAATTTTGAATTCAACATGCATTCAGTCATTCGCTTCCTTACAATGGTAAGTAATTATGATCGTGACAAGATGAATTTATAGATGAATGGGATTAATGAGTAAGAGTGGAATGGTTGGTCATGACAAAGTCGGAAGTTGAAGAAACATTGTGTAAATGTTGGTATTTACAGTGGACTGGATGACGAAAATTGATTTTCATTGCAATTAACAAAATGAGAAGTGAAGTGATCATGATGACTATTATGTTCATATCAACCAAAATAATAATAATAATAATAATAATAATAATAATAATAATAATAATAGTAATAATAATAATGAAAATCGTGTGGAAGAGTGGGGAGTTGTTTCCTGCTAATATGGACATATCATTGGACGCCAGACCAGTGGTGAAGAGGGTTTAGCTTTCGACAACTTGAAGGCCCTGGAATAGATTACCTGACGAGATTGTGGATACACACTGCTATGAGATCTCATATATTTGGATAGAACACATATTGCTTAAAGATCCCTTGTTTTCAGTGAGTACAAACCAACATTCATACTCGACGAATGCAAGCAACCAACTAAACACCAATCTCCACTGACGTTAATAATAATGCTTTAAGTTGATGTGAGAGAACACAATGATATAGAATATTGGATTGATGTGCGGTGGAGAGTAAGACAATTTAGTGAATATTATACGAAATAATTAGGCTAGGCTAAACGATTGAAATGCAATCGTGAGAAAATAGAAGTAGAAGTGAACGATGAAGGAGGATGTTTATAATTATAATAGGTCTAACAAACAGTGTACTGTGGAGATTTTTGACACGTTACTGAGATACACAATAAAAATAATGAAGAATAAAATAGGTAGGAAGAATTGGATTACAATGATGGTGCCAGATGAACCAAAAATTCCTTGGTATAGCCAGCCAACTTTGGCCTCATCCGACCAATAATCAATACTACATCATGAGGTAGAGGTGTAGCGTAGTTATATCTAGTCATTATTCGAAAGGTAACATCGGGATTCACTGAATGACGAATGTCTATTATGTCCACACTAATATTTCATGAATGATTTTCACTTCCTTCTCGATTAAGTATGTAGAACACAATCTCAGCGATCACTTGATCAACATGCTGATTAGACTTCTTTTACAAGAGGATGAACAGTAGCTATTGAAATTCAAGCACTGATCAGTTCACGAAATTTATGGTGAATAGATGATGACATTGAATCACGTTTGTCTCACGTTGTCACTGAGTCAATGGAATTTATACCATTTTGAAATGCATGCTCACATGCGGAATGTTGTGCCTTTAATTTTTGACTTAGCCTAATTTCATTAGCAATTATTCAAAAATAAACTTCATCATCAATAACTAACATTCCATTTAATTAACTGGGATCAATTTTTGTGATCAACTCTACAGTATGCTTGGCTTCTTGAATATTTGATTATGTTGTGAGTATTCACACTGTCTCAGTTATCCCATCAATCTACTTAGACGCTTAACTAGAGCTCGTGAAGAGCAGACTAGAGAAAACCAGGCTGGATTCAGACCTGGACGTGGCTGTATAGACCACATCTTCACACTGCGACAGGTCCTGGAACACAGACACACATTTAGGCGTCCTACAATAGTTGTCTTCCTGGACCTAAAGGCGGCATTCGACTCTGTTGATCGTGAGGTTCTGTGGCAGTGTCTGTCATTGAAAGGTGTACCAAAGAAGTACATTAACCTTGTACAAGCTCTCTACTCTAAAACTACAGGTCGAGTGAGAGCTTATGGCGAACTGTCATCGGAATTCCTCACTTCAAGTGGTGTCCGTCAAGGATGTCCACTTTCCCCATTCTTGTTTAATTTTGTCATAGACATGCTCCTAGATATAACCATGTCTTCGTCTGACTTTTCAGGAGTTGACTTACTACCAGGAGCCTCGCTTACTGACTTAGAGTATGCTGATGACATAGTCCTATTTGGTGAAGACGCTGACAAAATGCAGAGTCTTCTGACTACCCTGAACAACAATGCAAGCATGTTCAGGATGCGGTTTTCCCCCTCGAAATGCAAAATGTTGCTCCAGGATTGGGTTGCATCGGCACCTGAACTAGTGATAGGGAGTGAAGTAGTCGAGCGTGTAGACCGCTTCACGTATCTGGGGAGTCTTATCAGTGCTGATGGCCTGGTGACTGACGAAATCTCAGCACGGATACAGAAAGCTCGATTGGCTTTTGCCAAGTTGCGTCACTTATGGCGCAGGCGAGATATCCGCTTGCTAACCAAAGGACGAGTGTACCGTGCAGCAGTTCGCTCTGTCCTACTATACGGGAGTGAAACATGGCCGTTAAGAGTAGAGGACATTCGCAGGTTACTGGTCTTCGACCATAGGTGTCTCCGAAGCATTGCTCGTGTATCGTGGGACAACCGAGTGAGCAATGCTGTCGTTAGGAAACGGGTTCTAGGAAAGGATGGCAAATCAATAGATGAAGTATTGAAACTTCATCAGTTGAGGTGGTTGGGACATGTGTTACGCATGTCTAACTACCGTCTGCCTCGACGAGCTATGTTTTGCGGCGTAGGAATAGGTTGGAAGAAAGCTAGGGGCGGCCAAACCAAAACATGGCAGAAATCGATGAAGTCACTGACAAGTGGACTAAGTCATGTTGGTAGATGTAGGCTGCGTGGTTGGGGTCCGCGAGACGAAAGTCACCAATGGTTAGAGACCTTGAACGACATGGCTCAGAATCGTTTGCAATGGCGCAGGTGCATCCACTCTTTGTGTTCTCTCAAAATCTAACCTTCCGAATTCTCTATCTTTCTCCTTTCAAATTTATCTCACTGAATTATACTTTTCGAATCATATCTTCGCTCCCTAATTTTCTGCATTACTGCTAATACTTCTATTATCGTTATCACTCTTGGATTTGAACTGACAGTTGCGTCTCTGTGCTGATGTGGTACGGCGACCTGAACTGATGTACGTACGTACGAAGTTCTGTGTTGTATCTGTCTGTCTGTCTGTCAATCTACAAGTTCATCCTGATGGGATGCTTATTATTCATATACAAACTGAATAAGACGATATGTATATTGCATTGAGCATCGCACCTGCAAAACATTTCATCAATTTACACGATCGTGTGCGTATGTTGAAGGCTTAGCGAATGTGAAGTGACGACATGAATACGCTTCTTTCTGACACAATGTATATTGGCATTGATTTGTAAAATTCACATTACAAACAGATTTCTAGCTGACATTCATGTCAATCATTCATCTGAATGACAAAAATTATCATCACTTTCTATGATAAATATTTGATGTCTGCTTCCATGACAACTAAACAAAATTATCAATCCAATCTAGATTTGATTGAATCTATCATTAATGTTTGATTACAATTTTAACTGAAAGTTGAGTGTTTATAGTATCGGTTATGTTGAAGTGATGACTGTCGGGACTTGTGGTGAATTTGAATGATAGTGTGATACGACTGTCATATAAAATATCCCACAAGATTTCGCAGGTGATTTCACTTTTAACTTATGTTCATTTGTCAGAATTGTAATAATTTGTAAATTAATTTCTGTGTTAGATGTCGATAAGAATCAAAATAAACGCACAAATCAAGGTGAGCCTGTACATTAATAAACTGATAAGCAACATGAATCTTCTGAATAGAGGTGTGTTTGCACAGACTCATTCAATACAATTAGAAATATTTATGCTGTGACAAACGCCCTATCTGTTTGTGTCTGAAGTAGATGATGACTAATATTGACACATTCAATATGACCATTACTGAAAATATGATCCATTAGGCTAACCAACGGATTCAATAGATCATTCAAAATGATCTGATAACATGATCATCACACGATATATAGTGATGAATGTTTCAGTAAATAATGTACGTAAATGCGGGTACGTAAAAGCCAGTGTGATAAAAAAATTTTCATTGTGAAGTATTCTCATTCGTGGTTAAGACACGATGGAGCAATGCTAGTATTCTGAATACAGGGAATGCTTACTAACTATGATGGTAACATCGTCAGTAGTGAGATCAATTTCGAGATTATGAAAGGAATGCACCAACGCAAACTGTTGTGATGAACTCGACAGAAGGATCTTTAAGAACTAACTAATCCACCAGTTGAAGATAAGCATTAAGACTTTCCATGTCAATGACGTAGTTAAAATGCATTTCAGTGTAAATTAATCAGATGGGAAATAATTTTGATGAATAATTCAATGATTTATGAAGCATGTACAAATTAGTGAGAATTCACTTTTAATTTATTCAATTCAGAAGGACAAGTGAACAACTCGGCTAAAGGTAATTCTGTGAATTATGTATATCTTCCTAATAATATATCACTGATTATTGGTTTAATGAATAAGAATATTATTATTATTATTATTATTATTATTATTATTATTATTATTATTATTATTATTATTATTATTATTATTATTGTGAAAATCATATTGTGCTATACCCAGATCTACTGATAATGAGTTCCGTCACAACTACGACTACATTTCGTACAATGTCTCATGTAGACATTTTCGAATTTATTTCATCATACACTCACACACATACACATACAAATGATGATCCTACAAACACACAATTGAGTGAAGCTAACTCTGTGTTAGTTCACTCATTCGTCTTCTTACCAGAAATCGACAATCCAGCATTCAATCGACTATTACATTGACATTATTACAGAACATGCCAATGAAGCACAGTTACATATGTTCTAAAATAATTAAGTTATCAATTGTCATTGGTGAAAAGTGATTCATCTAACTAATGTGTACACTGGTTGGCACATTATTGCTGTTAACACACAACTATGAAAATTATTACTCCCAACTGACATATGTAAGTACTATAAAATGCATCACGATGTGGCATTTTCATTGCATGTTTGCAGTGCTTTCAAATTGTTACCATTATTATTATTGTTAACTAGAATTAGAAAGAAATCCTTTCTACACCAAAATATACTATTTAACATTGATGGAAAAAATGACCTTTGACCTCCTCGATTCATTCTAATTGTTAGTGGAAATGACACAAACGGAGTATTTAATTTAAGGTGATAATTTGATGTTAGTAGTAATTTTGGTGACACACAAAACAATATTTAATCGATGACGAGTTGGTAAATAGCTCATCACAATAGTTATGTGAAGTTGCATACATGATTCAGTGTGAATTAAAAGGTAGCACCATCAGAATTTACCGCAGATTCGTCAAAAAACTAAATGTTGCGCTAGTAATATTTCCAGTGAAATATCCTATTAAAACGTATAATGAAAATAACAACTGAGGAAATAAATTTATTTCTAATTAGTTTCTTGTTACATCTCCACACTGACATATCAATAAATCAAAACAAAGCTGTGTGAACGAAGAATATTCTTTTCGATAAATGCTCATCAGGTTCTACATTTATTAGTTCAAAATTAATAGTCACAAAAATAGCCATTTGCAATAGTATTTTGTGTAAACGGTTATCTACCAAGACCAGTTAGACTCAAGGTCCTTAAAACTGCAGAAGAGATAGCTATACGGGTCAAGAGGCCAGAACTGTGCGTACAATAGAAATGCATTCAACCCCTTCTCCTGTCATGGCCGATGCAGGATCCATTAAGACAATCCCCACCTCAATTATACGATGACTTAATTGTAGTAATGCACATGTATCTTTCTCTCGTTAAACGCATTTCTAAAACTTAAGTTTGACCTATCAAAATACTACTCTATTCACAAATCTCCATATTATTATTATTATTATTATTATTATTATTATTATTATTATTATTATTATTATTATTATTATTATTATTATTATTATTATTATTATTCAAGGTACACAAAGTGATTTTATAGGTATTTTCATCCAAAAATGAACGAAAATATTTACAAAACTTGGGCGCCGAGTGTATGTAAAACATATGAATAGAATATATTTGTTAATAATCTCAGCGGATGAAATTAATGAAAAATTCCGTTTCGCTCGGCAAGCTGGTCCGAGCTTCTTCAGGGAAATAACCTAAATCAAAAACTATCCAATATTAATGTAATAAGAGGTCAAATTTATTACGAATATCCAATTGCACACAGGGTATGAAATTATCATATGAGTCATTGTAAGTGAATTAATATTGGAATTGTTGTGGATGAAGGAAGGTTACAATCATGTGTGTACATGTACTGTTCTGAGTTACGTGCATGGAGAGGGATAGACAATCTGAAGATAGGCTTGCTATCAAATCATAGTTGGAAATCAATATAATGATGATTATAAAATTTTGCTGTTATTATTACTACTATGGAATGAATTTTGATTATCATTTACTCCATTTTATAAAGTGTAACCTAGTCCATTTCATTTTAAGTAGAATTCAGGCTTTGACTACAAACACTTGGTCTGATTGTATTTCAGCTACCACCTCATCTCCTATTTCACCTATCTGGAGAGATACCTGAGAACTGGCGGTTTTTGTGAATATTAATGTTGAACAAATAAATGTGAAACCTGATGAGCATTTATCGAAACGAATATTCTTCGTTCAGACGGCTTTGTTTTGATACAACATGGGAATTTTTAAACAAGTAATATCTGTAACTAGAATAAGCTTGTATCTTCCCGTTGATTTGTAATGGACTGAAACTGGTCAGCCTCTATTGTCATATGTGCATCCTGAGCTGATTGCCTCGATATAGCGATTATTCATAAGTATTATTTAAGTTGGATTGTGAATCCCACTGTGAACATCAGTATTGGGATGAAGGTACATCCAGTCGACGAGTCCCAAATAGGACAAAACGCGTATCCTGGATTCCACTTGCCAGTCACAATCCAACTTAAAAAATAAATATCTGTCATTTACATTAATAACAAAATCGATATTGACCCAGTGGTGTGTCAAATCATAATATAATGAGTACCAATGTGTTCATAAAGATAACTGCAAATGATTAACAAAAGGTGAAGTGGACATAGTGACTATTAATCAAAGGTCAGAAATTATTGATGAATAAATTCGGTGCATGTCGATATTAAATTAACTGAACAAATAATGTCAAGAAAGAGAATAGATAAAATGCTTTGATAATTGATCGAATATTAATACTATAAATCTGTAAAATTAAAGAGAATGAATTGCATACACAAAAGAGATAGGTCGGTTTCGATTGCACTAAAATGTTTAAAAAATTGTTGGGAAAGGAGAGTTTTAAATGATTCATACATTCAATAATCAATGTATGAATTAATGAGAAATATAGAGTCTACTCCTTTCTAGTCTTTGGTTATCTCCCACTGATCGATAATTTATTATAAGGAATCATAATTACTAACAAATGATTTTTTTTAATGGGATTACTAAGTGACTGCATAACATCGGATTTAGTTATTCTGCATGTCTTTAAGTCATTTACATACAATTAGAATCTACTCGAATAAAGATTCAGATATTCTCGACCTAATACATTCGAATGGCTTAGGGACATTCAAGATAACGGAAACCCGTCGCATACCTAACTCATGACACTAGACTTACTTGCTTTTAAAAGTAGTTTTCACTAGTACAAAACAATTACAGTGATCGATCATTAAGTAGTGACAAATGTTGTGTTTATCCGATTCTCAATAATGATGTAATTCTATTGAAATTGAAATGCGGCGATTAGTTTTAGTGACTGGATGTCGCATGCACATTGTTATTGATATTAGGTGATTGGTTATAAGTCAACTAGAAAATATTATAATAAGCATCACAAAAAGTCATATCTACACTGTTAAGGGGACTGATGCTGCTTAGTGGATATCCAGCCAAATAACTCAGTAAAATAAATGTTAACAAACTAAATGTCATGTTCAGTAGTGTGTTTTGATTTTGAGAATTCAGCACTCAATGGTTTCTGAAGAACGTTACAATATGGTAACTACTTTCGTTAGAATTACCTATTTTCAAAATGACAAATTCGACTCTCGTTTATTAGAAATTCTCTTGTGTATAAGAATTAAACTACTGTGAAACTCTAACACATTAAAGACATTAGTTCATTCGATAATCTAATCTGATGAAAAATCTATCATTCATAATCATTGAATAGTGGTTAAATCCGAAATTCGTACAATAGCACATAATATTCACAGGATAAAGCCTATACGCGAATGGTATGTAGCGGTAAATAATTCCTCATATCACATAATCCTGCAAGTATTCGTTATTGATGATCATGTTTGTTTTAGTGGGAACAATTAGCTGAATGAATTTGGTCAAGCATCGCCACAAGAACACGAAGCGTCGTGGGAATCAACTCCACACATAAACAGCCTGCATAGACGTTGAGATCCATTTTACGTCCTACTTATGTTCACATATATATTTACCTTTACTCATCACTATATTCTGCTTTCAGCCTTATTATGACTCGGTTTAATCGTTAGAAGCCACTACATATACCATAAGCGTTATTTGGTGGTATACAACGTACACTTTCGGTAAAATGATTTGGAAATCTTTCACAATTACAGAATAGTTAATCGCGACTTACTAGTGACTTATAATGCAAAAGAATTCCGTGATGTAATTTAGAGACTGAGAAGACATGTTCATATGTGAATATCTCCTCATTATTTGCAAGAAAACGGCGTTAGAATTGTAGAAGCCGTGATTATCCCTGAGCAAAGCAACTTCTCTGTTGTGCATTTATATATTAGTATATATGTGAGATTGGATACACTTAACTTTTGGCGACTTATTTGGTTTCTGGTTGTTTGTACATCTTATTCTGTTCCAAATACATCCTTGTCTAAATCGTCGTTATTGACTTCTTCATATATAGGTGTGATACGCCTATTACATAAGTGCATCGAATCAACGGGTATACGAAAATTTAGATGCTCTTTGGATGTATATGCAATGAACGGAACATCGGTTGGTACCCCTCACCTAAATAATCTACTGAAATTTTCTATGAATAATGTCAATGTACTGAGTGCACAAATTAACAAAGTAAGATTATATGATAATTCAAAGTACTGAGAATGATAATAGTAAATTATTGTTGACAGTTAATTTGTGAAGAGAACACAACGTACAAAATTAACTCGTCTGAACTTGGCTTTTCCAGAAAATATGTCTGTTTATTTATCAATAATTCATTCCACAGGTCTGCATATATATATCATCATACGTAGTCATGCGAATATAAGTCTCTGTATGGTTTGATTACGTCAAGCTGGGACTTATTCAGACATATGATCGATTAAAGTTTATGCAGTGGAGTTATTTTTGTTAAACCACTCCTATTATAGTAGCACGATCGATGATCACTTCGTCCTTGAACATGTTAACTAATGACAGACAAGCTATTTGAAAATATATACATGCATGAAATATATGTCTGTATGCGTTCATTAGTCTGTCCCTTTTTGTCACCCGGGATTCGATCGCTAGACCAGTGTTTTGTTTTGCGTTCTCTGACCCAAGCATTAAGACTGCAAGAAAAAAAGAAGAAAGACTAGACAGACAGGTCTTAGTATATATTATAACTATTGATTGTATTTTTAGGCTATCATGGTTTACAGCTATATCTGCCTTAATAAAAGTCTAGCTGATTTCGATATTTTCAGTCAAGATGGATTCAGTTTAGGTGATTGAGCTAATTGATTTGGTGAGTGACGATTCTTACATGTAATTTTAGTATATTAACTTTTATGTAAATTTATGTTAATATTCTTAAGTTATTTCATTTTATTTTAATCATTTGCGGTGACAGTTGCCGTAGGTTTTTACAACTATTCATTGAGATAAGTGTATACAGTAGCTTGTCCTTTAGTAGATTATTGCATAGCTTAAGTTGGTTTGATGTTAGATGTTTTTCATTAGCGATAAATTTAATCGACAATTTAGTGCTGAACTGTGTGTGTAACGTTAACATGTAGGATAAAAGCTGTTATATATTCTAGAAGGAGTTCTAGATGTTATTCCATACCCTATGTAATTGATGCTATTATGATGATTGATTTCATTGTTTTTTGCTGCCATTGAATGAATTAAGATGTCTGGAACTAATCATTCTGTTCATGAAACTTGATCGTTAACTTGAAAAATAATGTACTAAGTTGAGAGTATTACTAGTTGAAGAAATGGTTCGCATTTAAGTTACTCTTGTGATTAGACTTCTTAAATTTCTATTATATATTGACAAAGGTGGTACTGACACTATGTAAAATGTTTACTATTGTGATAAATTTTTTGAAGGTTATATGTCTATTAGCGTGTAACTGATTGTGTTTACAAGCATGTTTTCACGAAGTGTTTCCTAATATCTCATTTATTCATCCTATCTGATACTCATTTTGTTTATCGTTCGAAATGCATTGTACTATATTCACTCTGGTATTTAACGTATACTGTAAAAATTATAGTCTCTCATACAGTGGTCATGAAAGCCAGATAGTGGATTTATTTGTGAAATATGAAAATTTATTTTAATAGGGTGTTATATTTAAAGCTGATACCCAGTTTCCTTTCTTATCATACTCACAGAGAGATTTCTTTAAACCATTTACTGTTGCGCACCATCAGAACAAAAATGCTCAGCACACTAAATTTATTTTTGGATCTTAGCTGGTTGAAATCAGTATGAAAGAAACTCACTTTATATAATAACACAGTATGGACAGTGTCGAGTAAATCGGTGTAGTGGCCATATCGCAACTTAACTAATAAAATTCGGCCAACACTAAAGAACTACGGATATGTAACATTGGTATCTATTCAGAGACAAATCAATGTAATGACATTTTTGTAAACTAAATTTATGACAGCAAGCTGCGAAATATGATTAGTGGTTTTCATCTTGTTTTTAACCAAATTAGAATTTTATCTGTTACGTAAAAGCTTAAGTTTTTATTCAATATCAGTTCATCTGAAGATCCTGGACTAGTATTCTCTAGACTGATGATTTCTTGATTATATCCGCTTTTCTGTTCATGCAGATGACGGTAATTAAAATTACTATGCAGTTTCGTATATTTGTTTACATTTTTGCGGATTTCAGAAACACTGCACTAATTAGTTATTCCATCAACTGAAGTTAAGTTTAATACTTTTGATATGTGACTATAAGTAGAATATAAGATATGCGCTTCATCTCATTTAGGACTCATCAGCTGGGAGTAATTGTATCTTATTGTTAATATTTACGCACACTCGAACTTGGTACTCTTACTTAAATCGTCAAAGTAATCTACTATGTCCAAATGACTACCGTCGTTTTCAATACTTATATATTAATAAAGGTTTGTAATTCTCTACTGCTCACATCCTGGGGTTAAACTGATCAGTTTTGGTTACCTTATTTGTATTCTGAGTGAATTGATTATTTGCAGCCTTTCGTCGTAAGGTTCCAGCAAATTTGGTATGTGCTAGACGTATACCAAACTAAGACAATCCACTCTGAATGCACATATGACAACAGAAACCGATTAGTTGGTGTTGTGAATATCAACAACAGGAAATTTCAATTTCTTATTAATAAGTTTTTTAATGTATATATCTCCTACTTGGTAGTGATGCGACTCGAATTGATGCTATATTGAGCCGTTACGTCATTAAGTCTTGTGCGGAGAATTACATACTGTACTAAACTAAAGAAGAGAGTAAAGTTATTTTCACCACTATCACTATTACTGAGGTTGATTACTATATACATACAACCAATCTTTTTTAGTACGAAGGCATATAACACAATTTATTAATATAGTGCTAATTCTAATCTACAATTTACCTTCGGTTGATATTATTAAAGTGACTTTTTCAAAGGTTGTTATGTTTAGTTTGACAAAAGTAGATTCGTTTCGAATGACGTTTTAACAGAACAGGATAATCAACTCTTAAACCTGCCTAACCAGCCCTTACCATTTATTTTACTTCATTATAATTATTTAGTTAATCGTAGCACGCATGAATTAACATTATTAGTTTGTTAAGTAAAGTTATGATGGTAACCTCAAAAGAAATGATGAGGCAAAAATAATGTTCACTCATATTCCCCTGAATTACGTATTAGGTTTAACCTTGAGGAACTTCATTGGAATAAAAATAATCATAATAAAATCTCACATGCTGCTTGCATATGTTTTTCTCACTTTCGAATTTTAACATCTAACTTAAAACCGATAGGGGATTGCAATTATCGTTTAGTCAATAATATGTTTTGCAATTATTATGGCTGTGGCTTTGTGGTTAAAGCACGCACCTCTAAATTAGTAGATCCCAATGTTGAACAATCTCCCAACTACTTCCATTAGACAACCGTGTAGTGTGGCTTAAAGCAGAGTACATAAACTTGTAGTGGTAATTAATTCCTTAAGATATGTAGTTATGTAGACATTCTTCATTGATGCTGATAAAGTTTGTTTTAGTGGACGCCGTTAACTGAAAGCGTCTAGTCATACATCACCAAACCGAAATCCAGCACAACAAGGACTTTAGGAATTTCCCTATGTTTTATCTGCGATCAAATATATTTTCCTCCTCATTTATTGCTGTTTTCTAATCGTTCATGAGATTTATTCATTAAAAGTATTCTGGAAAGACAGTTAGCGAAACTTGGTTGTATTCGGGGTTTCAAGTCTATATTTGATAAGCCAATTAATCCAATAAATATCTCATACTTATCGTAGAGTGACCATCTTATTTGATGCTAGGTGCTTTAAACCAAAAAACTTTCCACCTAATTTTTGAAACTGTTTTATATATTTGTTTGTTTAAACGCATAAAACTTAGTACAAATCGTTATCAAACATTTATGCGCTACGCAACTAGCATAGATCATATTCTTCTGATTATAAATTACCGCAATTTTGTGGACTGGGATACTGCCTGGATCGCTAAACCGAGGCAGGCAGTTTTCTTGGGAGATTAATTAATCTACATCGTCAGGAGAAAAAGTCTCATGGTAATAGGTTACAAAAAGTGATTCATATACCATTTGTTCCTTTAGGATTTAGGGACCCATGTAAGCGATTAGTTTGGAATCTGGGTTTTTCAACCCCGTCCCTAATTGACACTTTCATATTCACCAACCCGGTTCGAGCGCCGGACGTTCACTTTCTTCGCCTCTTTTTTGAAAACAACACCATCTCCATATGACGGCAGTTAATAGAATTTCTCTAGTAGAGACTGTAAACGTGTGATCATATTGCAACATTTCGAGACAGAGAGATCGAACTTCCCCGACTCTCGACGGCATCTTGGCATTTCGGGGTCAAAACAATAACGGGTAGGGGTGCATGCATACAGCATAAAACCTTCAAGCTATTGCTACTACCCCACCAGATTATTCAGGTTAGCCTATTCTGTTAACTTTGTCGGGCTATGGTAGCTCGATTACTGATTATTGTATTCTGTTTTAGAGATATAAGATCATGAACAGCTCGTGCCATTGTTCGATTTTACAGAAATACCTTTGAAATTAGTACATTTCTAGTCGCCTCATTTTGAATTATCACAACGAGGAAAGATTAATAGGAGTAATGAATGAAGAAATATCCATATCGGTACTAACGACATTAAAAAATGGCTGGAAACAAAAGGTGGTGAAATATAACAGGACAATTCGTTTAATATTTAATCAAAGATAAGGAATGAATCTATCTATTTTACTACATCTGATTTAGGATTATGTTACCTATTGTTTAGAAATTAGTTACTTTAATTTTACTGGCTCGTACCGAGAAACCTGCAATCATAAGAAGCGAACGACTGAAATGTTTCGTCGTATATGAAGTCACAATATTCTGTTTTATCATCAATTGTGCTATTATAACCTCCCATTTCCATACATCTACTGACTTAGTTCTCATCTTGATAATTTCGCCCGTCATGACGTAATATGTTATTTAGGTTAAATTGGAACTGTGTATTTAGATATTACAGCCCAATCACTGGAACAGTAAATTGGCAAATTTAAAAGTTAATGGTTTTAACTGAACAAAAACTCGGCTTTGATTTCAACTTCAGTCATCTATGTAAATAAGTCAGATCTTCAATAAATGCTTCAATTAGTCAAATATATAGTTTTTAGTTTGATATCACAAATCGATAGATAGCTACTGAAAACCAAGAAGTCCTAATATGAGACTCAGCAAGGCACACCCATGTCCTTAAGAGAGATAAAGTCCAGGACCTTCAAGCTATGCAACATACGCTTAACAATTAAACTCTGGTGATGGTGTCCAGTATGACAGTGAAAGCTTCGCAACCAAACCACCGAAAACAACACAACCAAAACATACACTTTATATCTTAGTTATTTTCGTCTAGATACATTCATATACATAATTTTTGAAGAAAGTCACATTTCAATATATTTCATCGAGAATTTCGTGACAAATTTCAAACCTTGATAAATCATTTTATTAAAATTTAGTTCTTATTCCTTTGTTATACACTTATCTAAACCTAAGAATCATCATACAATTAGTTAACCTGATTGCCTTAAATAACTGAATCAGTGTTTCAGTTCATGCTTTAACCTAACTGAATCTATGTCATCAAAGAAACTATTTAATCCGTCGATTAGGATGTATTCTTTCTAAAGCCATAATCACAAAACTATCTCGTACTATGTTTATCTTTCAAACTGAATAATAATCACCTCACTAAATAGAAAAAATCAGTTAATTTAAATTATCGTTGATAATGATTTCAACTCAACGTTTTATCGATCAATAGAAATTTAGTTTCTATCTATGATTTACATTCGTTTGCGTGTCATTTGTTTATGTACATAAATGAACATGTGCACATAATGACAATTTTAATCGTTAGCGTGTGAACTGTAATCTGATTCGAAGAAACTAATCAATAAATGCAATAGACACACAATACAATATGCACAAAAAAGAATATGAATTTATTGTAACTACAAATTAGTCACAAATTATCATAAACATAGATGAAGAATGGCAGATATCTACGCTACTTTTAGTTTTAAAAAATCTAAATGCCAGGCTAATTTTAGTAGCTAGGTGCCAAGGTAAATAGAATGTTAGTAAAAGGATCTGTAAGAAACTGAACGTTGGCAATCTGTCTAAACAATCATCATTTTAAGAAAACACGATTTCTCCATGTAGTCACAAGATTCATTCTTGTATATTGAGTTGATGAGTTTGTATAACTAGCTATGAGTTAACGTCAAAGTCAGGTGCAATCAATTTAGACCCTAGTACAAACGTCAAGTTGTTATACAATATCAATTCGACGCGATAAGATTAACTTGTTAAGTGGTAATGAAGTCATTATAATATAGTTCAATGAAAATTCAGAATGAAATACAAACTTGTAATTCATTAAGACAATGGGATAATGAATACTTTTGAATATATAAATAATTCTCATCGTCAATAATCGTCAACTGTAGAGCTATAGTAAACGAAGGAAATTTTCATTCATCCCTTATTAGGACGGGACATCTGTTCATTACTCCTTAGTTTAGAATTTATCGGCTAATATCAGTTTGTGATGTAAAATAATTTTCAGCAGAATTTCATTATTAGTGAATGATTTTGTACGATCATCATCCATTTTTATTATGTCTGATATCATCACCTCATATAATTATAATATAAGAAATTTGTGGTTAAACAAAAGACTGATTGAATACAATATCTAAATAGAAAGTAGTTCAATGTTTATGCTGTGTAGATTTAGTATTTTTAAGAATTTTGTTCTAGCTCAAAGTTAGGTGTGTAAAATGTTAATCAATGGAGATTTCGTTCTCAAGAAGTTCTGTTTAGGATAAATCAGTTTATGAGATATAAATGAATTAGCTAGATGGTTTTAAAAGTATTATTGTTATTAAATCGACTAACCGTATTCATTCATGTACATTCAATAACAACGTGCTTTATCACTTTTAATAATACATTGATAAATTCACGATTACTGTCAGTGTACCTTGTTTCGGCAGGAGAAGAAAATTTTTATGTGTGGACGTTGAACTAACCATTTTCGTTAAATTATCCTCATTAATTTATCTAAATAGTTGTGGATAAACAACTTAACATTCAATAGTATGAGATTTATTGAATTTAAATATCATTGTTTTTATGATGGAATGTTTAGAATAACAGTCAAATAAACATGTTTCTAAAGCGATCTTGCAGATAACTTCTTTGAGTGTAACAATCAATGACAGGGATTTAAATGGTTGAAAAGTTGAGTGAATTGCTTAATTCGTGGGAACATATTCCTATTGAATATTAACAAACACGAAGTCTAGATCCTGCATTACTCCTCTCTGGTAAAATCACTGGTGGTATTGGTGGTGGTAGGTGATAATCTCAGTCTCATCTAAGGAAATCAGGTCACGAATTTGCACCAGTTGTTGTGGTTGGTTTATTTATTATGTATTTCAAGTAGGATTATATCCGGGTATGTTATGCTAGATGAATTCAGAGAGAGGCTAGATTTAAATTTATTGGTAGTCTAGTCCGCACAAAGTGATACAAACTTCCTGATTGAAGCCATCAAAATAACAAAACTTCTGGTTTTGAAAGAGTTTCTCAATGATGTGGACTACAATAGTTCAGATAGATCTACCCTTCCTTTCCTTACAAATTTTGTCTGCTTTTCTACCTGTCAATCATTTTCTCTCCATTATTCTTGCTTGTTTTAGTATTTTCAGGATTTTTAGATCTATCTTTCTGTGATATCGCGAAATGTAGTAACTTGAACCTATAGAATCATATCTGAAGTTCTATTTAAGTTGGATTGAGACTGGTAAGTGGAATCCAGGACGCGCGTTTTGTCCTATTCGGGACTCGCCGACTGGATGTACCTGCATCCCAATATTGATGTTCACAGTGAGATCCGTTTCGTGCCAAACGCCACCGCGTTCGCCACTAGACTACTGAGTTCAGACAGTTCTGTTTTAATTTACCGAAATGTATGGATAATGAGTGATATTTCTCATTGACAACCTAATTTTAAATTGTTATTTTGAAATGTATCAAGGTCTGTCCTCTTCATGAATCACAGTTATATCATAAAGCCCTTGGATTACATTCCTGTAAAAAGCTAAGTTTAATTTCCTGAGCGTGAGGTTGGAGTTATTCTTATCGCCGAGTTTTTACAAAGACTGTCTCGTTTTAAGTGTCTTCTATATACTTCGAAATTGTGTAAAACGATCGATTAAAATCTTGGTTTACTTTTACGTCATAAGGTATGCTAAATTTTGTGACATCATTTGCAGAACAGCAATTCTTTATTACTTTCCTGTTTTTCTTTCTGTTTACTTTAGTCTATAGGTTTTCGAATTACAATTTGATAATGTTTCTTAAAGAAGTTATACTTTGTGCTTTTCTCAGTTGCATAGTGTCGTTTTGTAGTATACGCTATGACTTAGGACTCTTTTCAGTATCATCTGCTTTATCGTTGATAGCTACATATTTTCCAGTTATATTTAGTCTAAATTATTACCTACATACATGTTCATGCGCCCAACATTCTAGATCGAATTGTGTTTACGTAGTAAGTATGCAATCTATGTCTTAACATTATATAAGCTTAATTTTTCCCTCTATCACAAGAAGTCAGTAAAATAAGGTTCAGTGAATTACATTTGTTTACTTTGATAACAATGTACGTCTAGTTAATCTATGTGATGATATGAAAATTTAAACTTCCTCTCATACTTATATCAATTACTATCAATTTTAACGACGGTAAGTCTGTCCAACATTTTTGGAAATGATACATCCGAACTTTTTATCTTTTTTGCTTTGATTACTTCATTTCGCCAGTCCTGGATTAGTTTTTACTATGTGTAAAAATTGACAAACATATGACTCATATTTTAATTTCATTATATCCGTTGTTACCATCACAGAACATCTGATTGGTATTTAGTCGCTATTTTCACTGTGTAGGACCTTGATAATCTGTTATGTGACTTTTAATCATCTCTGAAAAATAACTTATGCTTATTTGACTGGGGATTTCTGTGTATGTCATCAAAAGTCTCTGTGATTCAGATAACATTTCGAGAAAACAGAGAGTACAATATACATGTTCCAACGGGTTTTGGAATAGTTCAACAATATAAAATCATTGTCCCAAGGTCAAGCTAAAAACATAATTTAGTTCTGAGTGTATACGGGTGTGTATTCATTCACCAAATTAAGAAATAAATGTCAACTAGTCAACATTTTATATAATAAATAAAAACTTTTTCAGGAATGTCGTACTTTCATGTTTCTGGTTTGTTTTTAAACGATGTAGTTAAATTTAGGCAAATTAGTGGCCATACATGAAACCTTGTATAACATAGAGTCACGCTTATTGTGTAAACGATAGCAATACAGTCTGATTCTCCAAACTGAAGTACAACGGTATTGGATTTCGAACTCAAAGTGATGTTAGTGACGGAAATGTACATACGACTCACTTTTCCCTTAACCTTTTGACACTCATTTTATTGCCTACTTAGTTTAATGACCTTATTCTAATTCATGCTAGTTATTTATTCTTTTCTTAATATAATACATTCAGTCATCACTAAGGTCATATTATTTTCGAGCTTTTGAATGCAATATGAACGTCATTTGGTTGAAAGTATCTGATTTCGTCACCAGTTTTGTGTCTTAATTTTTGTTATAATAACAAATTACAACAAGAAATATCAAGAAAATGTAAGTAGTTTCTGCCATATTCAGGGATATTGACTAATGTAGCAGCAAAATTGAGGAAAGATAGAGGCGGCCGAACCAAAATATCGCACCATTCCATGAATTCGTTGATTGTTGATCTACGAGGTGTTGAATGGTGTAGGCTACCTGGTTGGGATCTACGCAATAATTCGTGATCACTAGTTCAAGACACTGGTGACTTGGCTTAAATCGGTCACAGTGATGTGGATACGTTTAGTATTTATTTTTCTTCTAGGTCATAAGTTTGATTATTCTTTCATACACACCTTCGTTTCATTCTCTATTATTGAATCATGTTGTAGTATTAAGTTTGTTAATTCGATCTCGTCTTCGTCATGTTATGGCAACTTGAACCGATGAGCACATGTGTTAGGTTTTATGATATGCATAAGTGGTATAATCGGTTAACTGGTAGGATTATATGAAGTAAACTGGATTTTCAGTTGTATAAATAGTAGCTTATTAATCTAGTCACTTGATAAGCAACTACTGAATGATAGATTAATATCTCTTTTAGTTCATGAAGAGTTTGATTTCTGGATAGTACTGTTAGTCTCCATACAACACTTATTACCCTCAATCTATTGGTTGTTATCAGAGTTAATTTTTGCATGTTTGAAATTGAGTACAGTATTTTTAATTTTTCACGCTACTTATCTATGAATGATGGATACAAGTGTAGGAAATTTCAAAATGTATTTCATAGTCATAATAGTTTAGTTTGTGGTATTGCAAAGTATAAGTGAAAATGTTCACTTGTATTATTTTAATTATCAATATGAATATGCGAAACGGTAGTATACATGCAGAATTAAAGCGATTTTAATTAGAGAATGTTAAATTAGTCTCTGATTAATTATTATTTTTAATTACAAGGTCCAAATATGTTCAGATCACTTTGTTATACTAGAAATCTTGTTTAAGAACACCAATTATTTATTGACTGAGTTTAGAATTTTTCTCTAGCTATCTTTAGTTTTCATTTAATTTTTGAAAATAGGTTATCCTGTCTGTTCTTACTATGCCAAGATTTAAAGCAACTCCTCAACAGTTTAATCTAGACAATAAACATGAGTCCTCGAATGATGGTGTTGACGATGTTGAAGGTGATATGAGTTCCAGTAATGTTGACGAGCATAGTGATCATAAAAATGACGATAGTAATGGTGAATACGATGAAGACAGTTCACAAGAAGATCAAGTTGATTCAGTCATTGAAAGTGATACTAATCATACCAACTTGAAGAGACCTCCAGATACTGATGAAAATAGTCTGAAACGGAAACTAAGGAAAACTAATCAAAATTCAGTTGAATCAGTCCCAGTCACCACGGAATGTTTAAATAATTTTGAAACAGCTGCATTTCTCGCGCAAGCCGCTGCTGTAGCCACCGTTGCTGCACTCTCCTCTGGACAACTGATACCGATTTTTCCATCTGAAACTCCACCCATAGCACCACTTGGCCTCTCCTTACCACCAATACCGAATGGAAATTTCGCTGCAGCTATAACAACAATAGTGACTACAAAAACAACGGAGGCCCCAAATAATTCAGTGTCAACTCGAAGTAAAGCTAATTTTTTATCTACTAATACCATTAATACTACTAAACAACAAAGTCCTAATGTATCAATATCAGGATTATCTTCGAATAACAATGATACTGCTGCTACTGATGATGATTATGGCGGTATTGACGAAGAAGGTGAAGATAATACTGCTGATGATGAAAATTTCCACCAGTGTAAATCACGTGAACGTGAAAAACAGTTTATCAATTGTCCAGTATGTTGTAAAACGATGAGACGTGGTTCATTACGTGAGCATATGGATCGTCATGCAAATAGTGGTAAATTTAAATGTGATGTATGTGAGAAAACATTCAGTCGTGCTAGTGCACGTGAGAAACATTTACGTACACATACTGGCGAACGTCCATATAAATGTGAATTATGCTCCAAAGCATATAGACAAAAGGTTCATTTAAATGAACATCTTCGTTCACACACAGGTGTTCGACCATATTTATGCAAATTGTGCGGATTTTGTCTAGCCTCCAAGTCATTGTTAAATCGACATTTGCGTACACATGGCATAAGAAAAAATCTTGATAATGACACAGATGTTTGGATGAAAATTGATGCACCTAAAGATGAAGTTTTAAATATTGCTGCTGAGGTTGGTCGCGTATTATCACAAACAGAAAATGAAAATTTGAATATTAAAAATGATACTACTATTAATGGAGATAGTAGTAACAATATTCAATTACCTAAAAATGAACGACTATTAAATAATTCATTTGCCACTGAATTTGTTTTACAATTAAAACCTAAAGGATCAGTAACGTTTGGCCGAAAATACTTATGTAACATATGTCCAGCCGGTTTTCCAACTGTACAAGCTCTAAGAAGTCATCGTATGACTACGCATAATGTTGTTACACCCCATAAATGTCCACAATGTGATGATTCATTCAGTTCATTAAAATTAATGGAAGGACATTTAAGAAAACTTCATCCACAGGTAATATAATATTTATGTTGTATTTGTACTTAGTTTTAATATTATGTAATTGTGGAAAACTAATAAATGAGCTTCGATTTTCAGCGTAGACATCGGTACTAGAAATCATGTACACCAAGCTGACAAGTTACAAACTTGTAAACTAAACACATTCTCGATCCCATCAGTAACCATGTACCAAATATACTGAAACTTGTTACTTGGCGTCGTACGTAGATATTCCTCACAGGATGCACATACAGTAACAGTGAATGACTTATCACAATCCTGAATGTAAGCAATTTGGAAACTACAAACCACTAATAATACTAATATAATTACTCGCCTTAATATTTCAATCGGATTTGGTTTGGAATTAGAGCTAAAGAAAATATTTTTCCTTTTGATCATTTGCAAGTCTCAATTTTATGGATGTTCATCAAAGTACTTTTGAGAGTGCTGAACATAAGTATTGTTTGATGACTCTTAAAACGTTTGTATTTTCACCTCTTAAAAGACAAAATGAAGACGCTACTCGGATAAGAATTCCACTGAAAAGAAATGGTCAACTCACTTCATATGTCGGGAAGTTGAACGTTTGAAGTCAACATATGCTCAAAGACTCTTATCTTTCGAAAATTATTCTAACGTTTGGAAATGTTAGGGAGTCCCGAAATATCCCTCAAAAAAGTCTATGCAGGTCCAGAAACGCCAGGAAACGTTTCATCCAATCAGCATTTATTAGAACCTTCGCAGAAACATCTGGAAACTACAGAGTCATGTACCATTATTCTGATTGGGTATTTGGCCATGCAGCTACTATATTTAGTAGGGTTTTTGGACTCTCCAGAAACCCAAGGCCATTTGTAATTCTATGAATAACTTCATTTTTCTGTACAGAGAAGTTACATTGGAATAAAGCGTTCATTTAGTATTTCATGCCTTTTTGCTGTGTTCAATTCTCAGTATAGATTTAACCTGGTGTTATTCGAAGCAGATTAGAATCGGATCTTACGTCTAGTTAGCAGACTTATCAGAAAATGAAATGAATATTTAATAACCTTACATACACCAAATTGATTAGTGATGGTACTCATTTTAATGCCTGTTTTTTGAATTAATCTTCCCTGCGTCATGAATGTGATTTAGTGTTCTCTGTTTCATTAAATTTTAAGGTGAATTTCATTTCCATATTCGCTAGAACAGATGTTTTAGAGTGTCTGAAGGCGTTTAATCCATCCCTATGTTGAGGACCTGATGACACCCCTAAGTTCCTGTTTATGAAATATGGTAGTGTTCTGAGTCGCTTATTTACTAGTATCTTCAATGAATCTTCTTCATTAGATGTTGCACCAAAAACATGTAATAAAATAAATGTAATATCAATAAAAACTGCAAAATCTCAAGGGGATCTCGGAATACAGTGGACAGCTGCGATACAGCTAGATGACTTGGACTTTGCAAATAGTCTAGTTCTCCAATCCCACACACAGCAACAAATGAAGATGAAGATGAACAAGGTAGCAGCAGCCTAGGCAGTAGTAGACCTCAACATACACAAAGGAAAAAACATGGTCCTTCGATACAAAACAACGAACATTAGCCCAATTTCACTTGGCGGAGAAATTCTAGAAGATGTAGAATCCTTTACATACTTGGGCAGCATCATCGATAAACAAGGAGGGTCTGATGCAAATGTGAAGGCTTGGATTGGAAAGGCAAGAGCAGCGTTTCTACAATTGGAAAACATCTGGAACTCAAACCAACTATCAGTCAATATTAAAGTCAAAATTTTCAATGCGAATGGGAAGACACTTCTGTTGTATCGAGCTGAAACTTGGAGAACTACGAAAAGCATCCTTCAGAAGATACAAGTATTTATAAACAATTGTCTGCGTAGGATACTTCGGATCTGTTAGCCGGATACCATCAGCAATAACCTCCTAAGGCAGAGGACAAATCAACTTCCAGTAGAGGAAGAAATTAGGAAAAGACGCTGGAGGTGGATAGGACACACACTGAGGAAACAACTAAATTGTGTCACAAGACAGGTATTAACATGGAACGCTGGAGGTCAAAGGAAAAGAGGGAGACCCAAGAATACTCTGCGTCGGGAACCGGAGTCAGACGTGAAGAGACTGAAGTGCACTTGGGAAGGACTGGAAAGGAAAGCTCAGGACAGAGTTGGTTAGAGAATATTGGTCGGCGGCCTATGCTCCACATGGGGTAACAGACATTGATTGATTGATTGAATATCAATAGTATATATAAGTTTGGATACAGATGCGACAGTAGCACATTAGATGTAGCATATATATGATATAATGCAGTGCTTAGTTTGGAAAAGGGAGAGAAGTATATTCTCAGTACGTTTCTCGATTACACTTAGGCTTTTAATTATGTTCCTAGACATATATTACTGAGCAAATTTGTTAGTATTAACACAGTAAGCTCTAAAATCACCTGGATGTATTCTTATATCCCTGGAAGAAGACAGTATATTGTGTACAAAAGATAGTGCTCCAGTCACCCAATTACTGGAGTTTGGCGTACCTTAAAGTGCTGTTCTTCATCCAATTCTTTCCTCCTATTTCTTGCATGACCTATCGTATTCTACAAAAAATACCTTTATTAAGTATGCAGATGATGTTACCATTTGCCTGTCTGCTTCTCCCCCTTTAAGCATATAATACTGAATAAAGTACTTATTATTATTATTATTATTATTAATGATTTAGGATTGTGTTTCATTGACTTGGCTACTGATGTGTTATTTTTATACTTGGAAAACGTTTGTTTGTTTAAAATATTGTTTACTAATTCTATACTACAGGTGAAATTAACCCATGGATCACCTAGTCTTCATTGTAAGCATCTTATTATTATTATTATTACTATTATTATTATTATTCAAGCTGTGGTATTCTATCACGGCTG
Organism: Schistosoma japonicum; assembly: GCA_025215515.1. Classification (NCBI taxonomy): domain Eukaryota; kingdom Metazoa; phylum Platyhelminthes; class Trematoda; order Strigeidida; family Schistosomatidae; genus Schistosoma; species Schistosoma japonicum. Next base: position 9,514,715 of record CM046065.1, on the reverse strand, counting down.
TCACATTACTTAAGTTGAACAGCTCATTAAAAATAGCTTCTGGTGAAGCTGAGGTGGTGTTACCTATGCCTGACCACCGTCTATCTCGACGAGTAATGTTATCTGTTGTGGGAGTAGGCTGGAAGAAAGCTAGGGGTAGCCAAACGAAAATATGGCACCAATTCATGTAGTCATCGACGATTGGGCTAAGCCATGTTAATAGATGCAGTCTACATGGTTGGGGCCCACGTGATGATCGTAACAAAGGTTAGAGACTTTAGGTGATATGGCTAAAAATCGTTCGCAATGGCGCAGGTGCATCCACTCCTTGTCTTCCTCCAAATTTTAAGTTTTTTAGCTTTTCATAATTTTCTTTTTACTGAATCACATTTTTTTCGTTTCAAATCTTATCTCTGATCTCTATACATTTTCATTAGTACTTACTCTGTTACTACCTACTCAACTCTAGGATTTAATCCGACAATTTAGTTTTTATCTGCTAATAGAGGCATGGCAACTTGAACTGATGTGCGCATGTACCAGTTCTACGTTGTAACTGACTGACTGACCTTCTGGTGAAACAGTGGCTAGTTATTTCACCTTGGCATAAACCTTGTAGCCAATAAATAGCATAGGTTTCAAATGAAACGTAACTTAGGGATTTTAATCTATGCAATCAGATCGACACTCTCGAGCTTTTTAATAAGATAAGGTTGTTTACATTCACTTTATATCAGAAATCAACGTCAAAACGTATATTATGCTGTGTAAGTTTTATCCTCCGCTTTCGAATGTATGACAGTTTATCATTGCACACTTGAAATACTTTAATAAGCTGGAATACTTAATGATCCACAGGAATATCTGTTATAGAGAGCTGACATTTATTATCATTGTAAGTAAGTCTATATCTGATGCAATCTAATGAGTACATCCCTAACGCTTGACAAACGTAATTATGCTCAAACAGAAGATAAATACTGTCTGACAAAACACCTGTCATTATTATGATGAAGAAGCTGTATTAGAAAAGGAACGAAATAATTCTTACACCTAGTCTGTATTTATGAGTTGTTAGGCTGTTCAAGATAATAGTATACAAGCAACGACCTTCAGTAAGTGAGTAGTCCGCTTGATTACAATAGTCCATTCACACTTCATTTTCACTAAGTGTAGCTTTGTAAATTCGTGCGGTCTGTTTATCATGCTTAACATGTTAATTTTTCATATGGCTTATTTTAAACTTTCTCCCAGTGCTGGTTTCACATAATTTATTTCACTTGTTTCACTCTAGGTTTGCCCCATATGCTCGAAACAGATGCCTGAGCGTCGACGATGGATGGTTGATGCACATATAAGAGAAGCTCATCCAGATGCAGTGGCTGAACACATTTCAGGGTCATCTTCACAAAGTAAACATCACAGAAAGAATAGACAGAAAGAAAATAGTGTCGGTACTACTACTACTACTATTACTACTACTACTACTACTACTACTACTACTACTATCTGTACTAGCACTGTAACTACTTCCATTAATAATATTACTCCGGTGAAACGTGCTAACAATTGTGTATCATTAGAATTAAAAAAATGGAAGCATTTTAGACCAGATAAGGTTCACTCTTCAAGTGATGAAGATGATGATGATGACGACGATGATGAAGAAGATGATGTAGAAGCGGATGAAGAAGAACGGGAATCGAATTTCTATCATAAATCATTTGAAGATTCAAACAATAATGATAATGACAATATTGATGCACTTGATGAACATGCTAGTGCTTACTCTATAGATCATGAACAATTAGAGGAGAATGGTTTATCTGAACAAGTGATTGGTGATGACGATGGTGATGAAAAAACTGATCTCGAAATCGAAACTAATGAAACCAGTCAACTAGAATTGAATTCTAAACATAGTGATTCGATTAATGCTGATACCAACACGTACGCATTAAATTCATAGGAAATTCTAACTAATCATCATATTGTACCATAATTTTCTCACCCATATAACAAATTAAAGTTATTTATTTTTCTTCATTTGAAACGTGTAAAAAAGTTTGGGACTTCATTTTGAGTTGCATTATATATTTTTCATTTTTCTATTAATATTACAACAAATGTGAATATTCTGAACGTTAGTCTTCATTTTTAATTCTACCATCAAGATAACTCTTTGCACTAATTTCGTATTATTTGCATAATAATGACAATCATTCCCTTCTTGTCCCATCTGTCCCCTTATTCTACTTTGTTGGCATTTCATCATGATAGAATATAAAATTCATACACAAGTATATGTTTGTTATTTATCTGTTAGATTATTAACGGTTTACAATGTATTAGACACTAGTATCATTTGATTACGTTTAACAATTCACGTAGATTTTCATTTTTTCTGGTATATTTCTCAACTATAACTGTAGTTAAATTTTAGTTTGGTTATTTCGTATATCTGTTGTCATTGGTACACAGAAAACGTATCCCATCCTACTTATAACTGGTCGATCGACGTTCAGAGTAAGAGTTGAACTTTGTACGCATCACTTCATACACTAAAGCGTTTTCCGTATTCAGTTCTGAATACCGTTAGCCAAAATGGAAAATATAAACTCATAACTACTAATAAATTGATGACCCAATTTTCTCATTCTGTAGTGATTAGGTTAAATTGCCATCATTAAAATTTATTGATTGATTCATAAAAGAAAATAATTGTAACATTAGTAATAAAAATAATTCACTTTAAAAGTAGCAGCCTTATGAATATGAGATAGGTGCTATAATGTGGGTATGTTAAATCATGTGACTGAAAGTGCAAGATCACGTTTGTCTTCACTCACTACACAGAAAGCCGCAACTTATATTGTGTGAACGCATCAGAGCTCCATGTGGTTCAAACATTATGACATAGTAATATAAAGTGTAGGCAGAGGATCCTTTGGTGATTTACTCCGCATGTACAAGTTACTGCATAATAGAGTTATATATAGCCCTTAACTAAATCCCATCCATTTAATCAATGTTCCACACTGACAATTTTGATCTGACCATATATTACATAAAATTAAGTGACGATCCTCTACCATTAGTCATAATATTGCTGATACACATCAATTCATTTTATTAAAATACTACTATAGTATATTTACCCAACTTGCCAGTTAGGTGGGGATATTTTAAAGGTTTATATATATTCAATAGGGCTCAACCATAGAGTGCATATATATATATATATATATATATATATATATATATGACTATTAATAGTCAAATTAGTGATTGCAAATTTACTAATGCGCCAATTCATCATAATAGACAAAAATATCTTCTTTGTTATTAGTTCAGTGGTGGAGCAGGTTTTGTTGTTGTTACTTGTTTACGCTTGAGTAGTTTTCCTTACGATTGCTTCGTGCGTTGAAATGGTAATATTCTACAAATCACCTATGGGAAACAAGAAATCCTAAACAACTTGTTAATCTCTAACCTTTCTAGACATTTTAATGATTCATTGGATTAATAATAGTGTGTGCATTATAATAGAAAGCATTTAGAAAAAGAACATAAGCCAGTCATGCCACTTCTCTTATTTGGTGATCAGTTGATTTCTAGCAGATAAACCATTCTAAAATTTACTAATTGTCGTGAGTAGAATCTCGTATGAGTTTCATAATAATTGAATATTGATTAGTGAGGTGTTTTAACTGGACCGATGGGTAAACAATTGATATATTTATGCGAAGGGGGGGGGTCCATTATTTGTTAGTAATTTAACCAAGTGACTCAAATTTTATTATCTGTCTGCAGGATAGCAATGGATTGGATCTTAGGTTTCCGCACGGGCCGTAAACACCACATACTTTCAAGTTTAGGTTTTAGATATTTGACTTATACTGAAATATAACCTTTGAAATTTTGAGAAACGAGTTGCAGACAAATTAAATTTTGTGTTTAAATAATATCATCAGAACGCACTAGGTTTGTGTAAGTTGCGTCCTTATAAGAAGTTATGCTTTGTAGTGGCGTGGTTATACGTTATGGCTCAACAAATGCTCTATTGTCATTAATGTTCCTCCATGATTTTATGGAAATTTTGATTAAATACTTTTCAAAGATCGAGTTGCGACACAATAATCTGACGATGGAATTCAATAATTGTAATGTATTTATATTCAACCAATAATTTTGAGAATGAGATAGTTGGTTGCGTTGATCACATCAGTTGCTTGGAAAGTTTTCTTCACTTTAAGAAACTTATAGTCATCATTTGGGGAGCAATAGGTCTGGTCGATTGGAGAATAGGGGGAGGGGATATTTTTAATGCTAGTGAGATATCTGAATGCCCATTATCTTGGTGACTATAATGTAAATTTATAAAAGAGCGACATAACTCAAAATAAATAGCTGACACCTTTAGTCAGGGTGGGTGCTTCTAGATAAATGGTTACTTCCAACTTTTTCATCGGGATATCTGATATAACTTGAATCACAATCCTTAACATACATAGTCTATGCCAGGGTAAATGGACGTATTGTAGCAGTCACTGATAACCAGAAAGTAATATATCACTTATTGTACATTCTTATCTCGGTATGTATGTTACAGTTTGACTAAACAGCAGACCTTGCCTTATCCCCCTCTTTCCGGTTTTCGTTAGATCAATTTTAGCTCACTGAAATAAATTATCTTATACCAACAAATCTTTTGATTTTATATTACGCGTGGAACTCATTTGAGTACCCAGGGGTCGGTTGAAGATAGTTACTGAGCTATACAGGTCCATTTCCTTTTAGGAATCAAATAGCTACTTAGCGCTATCTAAGTATGGGGCTCATTATGAACTGAAACTGAACGCTTCATTAATTTAACATCATCGATTCTACAATATCAGTTAGTATTTCGACTGATCCATTTATTTGTTTAAAATATGTGTTGAAGATTACAGCGACTTCAAAGTTAATAAAAGACATTCATATTAAAATTATTTGATAGCAAAGGCAACTGTACGGTTAGCGTGATAGCATTGAATTTTAGTCAAAAGTTTTGTCATATTCAACATGTTCTCGTCACGTTGGACTAATCATCAAATGTCATATTTATCTGATTTTGAGGTTATCAGAGGAAATTTGTTAGTTTAATTTGGTGACTGGTAGGCGAGGCGTCCTGGTCGTTAGATAAGAAAAAGAAATCTATATGGAATTAACGTCGCCATAACTATCTCTCACCACTGCCATTATTGTGTAATATAAAAGTAGACTGGTCAAGTAATCTGTGGTTCTGCCTGTCTTGCACCTGCGTTATACACGGAAGCACTAACCGCAACTCTAACTTGCCAACTTATCTACGCGAAACAGATACCCGTAACCTGTGACCAATGACTCAAAAACCGGATTGTTCGCCCAAAGCCAAATCAAGAAGACACAAACACAGCACTAAGAAGATTTGATTTAATTTCGTTCCAAAGCCATATATATACACATAACGACCTTGTAATAATTAGAAAAATTAGTACACTAAAAATCACAACAACCGATCAGAAACAGGTTAGTGCGGAGAGAATGGTCACCGCCTACTTAAAAGTTAATCAAAAAATAGCAAAAATAAGAATGTATACAGGAAAATTAACTAGTTTCGTCTCTTCTTAGTAGGCTATCATCATATTTTTAGTAGTTTTTCATATTAGCTGTCCTTTTGATTACTTGGATCGATGAAAGTCTGTTAATTTAAAGCTGATAATCGAAAATTAGCTGGGAATAGTCTATTGAACCACTTAGGGTACATTTTACTCATCGCTTTAATAAACTTATGACCGCTTCTCACATAGTGAGCGATAATGAGCACAAAATTTAAAGTTATAGCGAGATGATTGATAGCAGATAACAAAGATAACAGTCATATGCCTAAATGGTTAATCATAATGCAAATATAGGAGAACAGTTCAACTAAACAAGTTGGTAATTACCACGACGGCAAGTGAGAATGGCTTAGAGAGAAGATACTGGGACTCAAAAATCTACTTTCCTAATGACGGCCATAACATTGTCATAAAATTAGTATTCAACACTCATCATCCGCTAGATGGAGAAAGAAATCCCCCTCACCCAGAAGTGGTTTTTACAATGCTATACATGTGATATAACAAATAACAATAGTTGAGGATGCGTACCTTCTCCCTCACTAACTTGAAGAATGACAGCTGCTTCGCAGTAGGATGTTACTGGACACAACTCATTAGCATCAACATTTTAGTCAGTGAAATAAGATGCTCCAAAGATGTCAATTAAAAGGGTTGGTAGCGATCAATTTCCTTGAAGAACAGTAATTCTGCTGTCCGGAATCATTGGAACACTATCCTAGAAGAGCATAGAGGTGATCAATTAATGAATTTAAATTTTTTCTTATGAGTATCATGACTATACAAAAGACGGGTCAGACGCTACAACTCCCCTACTAATGTGTAGCACATAGAGAGCTTTATGAATTCATCATTTCTTACTCATACTTGAGCACGTGGCACTTTTTAACACAATTCTCTTCAAGCGCTTGTTTTAAGGATGTTCTTTATTGACTATATTCTATACTGGGAGTAAGTATATCTTTTAACCAGAGGATAGTCTTTCAAGTCAAACTTATGGCATTTTAGGATGGATGTGTTGGTTGTTACCAGCAACCATAAATGAATATCTTTTGTTTTCCATATTTATTGAATGCTTCCAATAAAGCGCATATTTCTAACACTAGTTTACATAAACGCTATAATAAGGATAGAACTTGTTAAATACTATGAAACACAGAAGGACTGTAGCAAATGCTAAAACCTCCCCAGCATATTAACGAGTTTTAATGATTATACATCTATTATTTTTCTGTTTGGATGTTGTGACATGATTGAACACAGAAATGAACCTAACTTACTCTGTTTACTTGTTTTGACTTCGTGCATGTCACATTTACGTTTACACCTATATTCAAGATTAATGACTTTTAATACAGACTCTTTTCCTATAAGTTGTGTATGTACATGAGTCAGTATAATATAGGGTGATTTATAGACAGTTTAGATTTATGTTGTTATGGAACAAAGTTAGGTCATAATCCAGTAGAAACGAATAATGACGATTTGCGTTTATAACAGTTAGTCGATCACATAGTCGAAACAAAACATACATAACTTATATCATCATAATATTAGCAATAATCGGTTAACTCCTCTAAAATACGAGTAGAGGTCATGATTACCTCCTAACATAATGATCTTCATCCCGTATATTTCGTTATTTGTATGTGTGCTAAATGTCAGATTGTGCGATATGTGATTTGTAGTGTTGGATTCTTTGAGTTCAGGTATATATATCCGTTGCATATTCGTTCTGGACTTCTTGATCACATGCGTGAGTCAACGTTATTAAGAAGAGCGAAACTACTGATAGTATATATATATATATATATATATATATATATATATATAGTTGTTGAACCTAAGGAGTGTTAGGGATTCCTAATCCCTAAAGATACAATGATTAATTTGTTTAAACGAAAGAAGTTGTATTGATTTTTTGTAAGCTTCATTTGTAAACTTTCATCACATTAATTTGATTTCAATGTGAGTCCTACTCCTGAGTACAGTCTGACAGTATTTCATTGTATTAATTAAATGATAATGATTTAACTTGATGAATAATCACTGTAAATTAATTGGTATAAAAATCGGTGTATTTATGTAAATAGATTCGCATTTCGCTAGTGCTGTCTGGTTGGCTTGTGTCCCTCCTTATTTCGGCTTGGGACCCAGTGGGCATAGGGCAGAAGCGCATTTATCGATTAGGCACACCTCATTTGGCATTCGTTCACCTCACCACCAATTTTCGAGCATCACAACAAGGAGGTTACAAATATAGAAGCACAACCAGATCACAACATACGTGGCAATATCAAAGAACTTAGTGAAACACCAGAATCTAATGTTAACTCACAGTAGAATCATAATGAATTGTTTACTGAGGCCACAAGTTTTACCTCATTTTGAGATGGTGTAGCCGAATTCCTCGTCAAGGAAAAATTTCAAATTCTTCACCAACTATGCATTAAAAAGACGCCGTTGTTCATTTTCGTTTGGAAGCTCCTAGACACCTTGATTTCTTGGTTGTTTTTTACTTCTAAACAAGCATGTATATGACTACTTAGTAATGGGGTCAACAAAGTGAATCATTATTTTAGTAAGCTTACCCCTCACTGGCAGCTCACAGACCTGAATAGTATTGGCTATTATGTGGAATAATGCAATTATTAAACTTATATTATGCTACTTAGAAGGTACGCTATACAATAACTTCCTAACTCTGGTCTATAATAGATGCAGACATTTCAATGAGTCAAGATTTGTCTGTGACTAAATTATATTTAAGATGATAATGATTGGAAATGTACAAATAAATGTGCACACATGTGCATACTTACAAACTATATCTGACTATCTGATGCAAATCACGAACGTGCGTTGAATTATTCTGTCTATAATCGTATAAGCAGGGCAGGCCATGGCAACTTTATGATGCTTTGTTCTTGATACTTGATCAGTAGCAGCGCACGCACGGGACACTAGTTTTGCTGAGACAAATGTAACAAATATCAAACGTGAGACTTCATCTTGTTAATTCTTGGGTCTTTTAAAAGCTAAGTGTGATATCGGAGGTCGCATCTAACTGAAAACGGATCAAAACACCATTAGCAAGTAAATTCACATATCTCCTTTAATCGGCTAAATTGCATATGGATGTTGGATATATACTGCCTGTGCAGTTTTTACAACTCCTGGGAAATTCCAGACGTAGTCTAGATTTTAGATAATTTCACTGCTGGCAGAGGGTTATTTTACAACCAACCTCGTAACCTATGATCTATATAGATTCTAGTGAAATATACGGAGTCAAAAACCATTACTTTGTAGGAGGTTTGTATACTTTACTTTAACGTTGGCCGTTTGCTGTAACATTGTTGCTTTTACATAGTTAGACAGAATAGATATTATAATTTAATAAGGTACCCCCCTTTAATTTCTACCACAGTGGCATAATGTTTGAGGCTGATCAATCATTGAAATTCTAACGTCACAATCTGAATTATCATGTCATTGTCTTGTTAGATAAGTATAATATTTAGGATGCACAGCAACTTTCTTGTTTCGGTTGCAGTGCTATTTGTCGGAGAGAGGGAGTTCTTCACCAAGATAAAAAAGCTCGTTTTGTCTGGTGAAAACCATCTAGAGTGTTGTGCGTCCTCGGCATTTTTCCGTTCCTCAGTTTTGTGAGCCACCTTACAGAGAATATATGCTACTCTATGCTCATCTACTCAGATAGTGTGAAACTAAGGAGGATCATAATATATGATCACAGTTTATAGAAACTGTTAAAAGACATTCTGCTTTTGGACGTTCAAAAGAAATAGGGTAGAATTCAGCCTACAAAACTGAGGTGTTGTTGAGACTTAGTTTTATGATTTTCCTTTTACCTAACCGATGTTATTGATAAAGAACAAACAACTAATATGGGGTACCAACTCTACATTTTAACCCACACTTTATGTCACCGTAGAGCACCGTTTATCCTATTTCATATTCTCTATTATTTAGTTTCATTGAGTAGGATATATCATGCTTACAAAAGATGAGAAAGGGAAGAACTCTGAATTCTACGCTTAGACGTTCTCCTCCTAGTTTTAGGCCATTAAACTTGATGCTATATTGTAGTATATTTTCGCACTCCAGCAGAACATTGCCCCCCACTCACAAACTCTGGAAGCAGCAGACCCTTACTAGCCTCTCTAAGCTTGATATGGACCTATTGCCAACGGTGAATCTGAACATAAGTCTCAGCTATCCATGAAATCTGTCGAAGACTTACGCAATTTTCCTCGAAGTTTGCAGCCAGCTAGGTGCGTTGATGCCATGAGCCTTCTTGACCGTATTCAAATCATGTACAAGTTCTCTCCTTGATACTCATAAAATTTCATACTCTTTACTCTTACTGGAGACACAGACCTCATAAGAAGATAGACAATAAAGTGTCTGCAAGATTACAAAACCAGTCATATTAAGACAGGTTAAGGAAGTTGTCGCTTCTTGATAAGATACGGGAGAATTTAGAGTGCCCTGATAACTGGTCATAACATTATTATTGACACTCTAGGGAGTCTGTGTATCCTGCCAGTCGTCCTAATCCAAGGGGTCCTGAAAAGAGTTACTCACCATAGACCAGCCTCATAAGTATATTTATGCTTCTTAATATAAGGGGTTTTCTAGGCCTAGAATGCGCTCCCAGTGGAAGCGATTCCAACCCGTCTAACTTACTTCTTTCAAGATTGATCATCCAGCCACGTGTAACTAAGAGGCCTGCCACTATTTTCTTGGGATAACAATCAATCCAGAGGATACATAAGATAATATCCATCTTTCTAGTTCATTCTGCGGAAAATTTTTATCGACACTAATCCCTTCCATTATTGTCTACGCTTACATTCACACGTTTAATCATCACGACAAATCACATCGTCGCCATTCATATCTATCCTATCGAAATTCAATCCTGACTAATAACCAGAACAAATTTTCCTTCAGAATTCTCCTTACCCCACTTCCTGTTGTTAAAAAGCCCGTGAACTTAAATATAAATCCTATATTCATTCAATTGTCATATATAAGTTAACGTCATACACATGCAAAGCTAATATAATTATCATAAACTCATCGTTATTGGCTTCAGTTACGTACACCTACTCGATTGTTTATGTATATGCATTAGTCGACTGAATTTATGGTAATCTATGAATAATTTGAATTTATATTACTACTGTACATACTACTTTCGCAGTCAAGTATTAACAAGCATTATCTGTTCATATACAACTAAAGTACGTTTCGTGCGGAGAGAGTATAAAGAGCACCGTAAGAAACTGAAAGGGCGAAGAAAAATGTGGACTAACTTGCCAGTATGTTTACACTAACTTTAATATTAAAAGGAATCGATGAAAGTAAGAAGTGACAAACTAGAAACAGAAACAATATGATGATAGAAACTAGGAGCAGAGAGAGTTAGGTTTAAAATGTATTACAAGCTCATTCATACTTTCAACGAGCGTACAAACGGTGAAATACAGGGTGTGAAAGTTGGTAATGTCGAGTGCCTATGCAACTATTTATTCTAGGGATTATTTATTGCTACAGTTTTGTGAATAATACTGAGAATCCTGACCTTAAAAAAAGTCAGCAATAAGCACACACTAAGAAATTAAGTGGTTTATATTAGCCTGCCACAAAGGTGTTAGATATATTGAATGTCGTGCAAAAAGTGTTTCAAAAAGTACTATTTTTCTCCGTTTGTCAACCAGAAACCTAGTGACTCGGATAACCCTATTGTATTCTCTAGAATGCCTAGATAATATTTACTGGTCGTCACCAAAGGCCCGGAACAGAACCAAAAGGTTCAAAACGCAAGTGATAACAAGTCATTTGGTTTTCAACAGCTCATTACAAAGATGTTGAGCACTAAATTTATTTATCAACTCAGGTAAATTGACCGTAACGCTTTAAAAAATTGGAAATAGTTTTGCATATTAATGTAGAACTAAATGCAAAATAAAATAAATATGATATGAATCTCATTTACCGACTTCATTAAGGCTACCGCAGTCAGATAGCCAGACACCATCCATGAGACAGTGTAAAAGATCTGGAACCGAACTGGCAACATCGAAACAGTATCGCCAAGAGATTTTAGGGTTTATATTAGCTGGAAACAATAACATTGGACGTTGAAATTTTTGCTGAGGCGAATGAACTTTCTAAGGCCTGCGCCGTTTTTGAAAATTTGTCCCATACAAGGTAGATGACTGTAGTATTTATTACTAAAACGCATTTTGAACCTGAGTGTTTTGACTCGCAATTCGTTTCTTTAGTATATTTTTTCAGGGTAAGGAAGTAAATTGTATGCCTCAAGTGTAAAATTCGGCACTGTCGATTATGTAAATTATAGTTCACAAATGTTCGCACAGGTTTGTTGTTTATACTTCTGCATTTCAATGCACAGGTCTCTATAGAACTGGCTTGGCTTACATTATTGTTATTCCATCCTGGAGTTCTCTAGTACATCAGATGTCACAAGACTAACAGTTGTTGCGTTGCTGTGTGTACGGGTATTTATTATTGAGCGACATTCTTATTGCTGGCTAAGGTTATTTGGTAATTTCAACTGAACTGTAATGAAATGTTAAGTATGTGGCAGTTGTCAGTTTATTTAAGTGCTTTGCAGAGATCGCTGAATTCGCTAAGTTCATAGCTAGATATTATACATGATTCTCAGTATATGACTCAACCAACCTTTTTAGTATACATCAAGCCCCATGTACCTGTAAATCTGTCACCATTCACCACATAATCAAGTAGTCTTAGAGAAATAGGTAGTACCGACTAATTAGGCGCTCTAAATATATAGCTTTTTTCTCTTAACAATAATAATAATAGTAATAATAATTTTCCCGATATCAGGAGCAAGCCATTTTTATAGGCTAAATCAATAAAAACATATGGTTATAGAAATGTTTAATTGTTGCACAGACTGTTGCACCGATTGTCATTTTAGTATTATTTCTTTTGTATGCATTTCCCTTTTCGCATTTGATCCCAAGTCGTTCCACGTTCAGCATATTTCTAAATGGCAGCTTTTTTGTCATTTTCCTCTTTTACAAATTTGATGTTCATTTCTTAGCTTAATTTGATAAAAAGTAATCTTGTAAGTTTGTTAAATTCATATTTCTGGGGTTGGTTGGTGGTGAAATAACTCCTGCCCAGTTGTATTAACAACTTAGATTATCAAGTATATCCTTGATCAACGAAACAACCATTTCGTAACATAATCTTTACATGTAACTGACAGAAAAACCTAAAGTATAGCAAAGAATAAACAATGTGATAAAGTACCAGGGAATAAAGCACGCAAAATGCTGTTTTACAAGTGAATGGAAATAAGGGTATTCGGTTCTGCTGCCTACAAACGCCCACAATAGTCTTTCGGCACGGTTTTCCTTTCTTCAAGATTGTATTTTAAAAACGTGTTGAGAATGGTATGCAAACTAGTAATAATGTGTTTCAATTCTCTTATCATGTACGGGTTTATATACACGGGTCCCATCACACTGTGAATGCTAGTGATGTTTGCCTGTGTACTAATCTAACATCAGTAAGCGTTGACTGGTTATGCTTGTAATTTGATAGTTTTGCCGACCATAAACCATTGTAAGAAAACGTCTGTCATGAGTCTTCAGATGTCATAAACCGTCAAGAGCTATGTTTCATCATGATAAGGCCAGTAAAAATGAGATTCTAAGCAGTGTGCTTTCCCGGTAGGTAAGTAGGTATCGTTTATATTGTTGGTAGCATACACTTGCGAAAGCCAAATAATGATTTTGTTTCAGTGTCTGGACTTTGTTGTGTATAGTAAAACAGACACATCAGTTCACAGGTAATATGTTGCACATATATGGACAAGAATGCTATCCTGATCAAGCGGAACTATGTTAGTTATGTTTCCAAAGTCTACCAGTTTTGCTCTGGCTGACAATTCTTTGAGAAGTCAGGGATGTAAAATATCTATCAAAATGGTATTCATAAAACAAGTCTATTTCTCGACGACGTACAATAAAAGTCGACTGTAGAGAAAAGCTAGTACTATAAAATACCACATCAAACTCTAAATTATTATTTAAACTTTTATTAGATGAACAATACTTGAGAATAATGGTAATATTGTAATTACGTTTGTTGGTCCTCCGAAGTACATTTTTTCTCCCATGTTTTTCAGATACAAGCTGTACGGTGCACTAGGTTTATCCAAACACGTGATTTAAATCCAGTAGTAGTATGGGAAAAGACAGGCGTGTTGTATACTTTTACGATCCAGATTGTGGAAATTTTCATTATGGTTAGTGTTCAATTTATAAATAGGACGATTAATCGTTTTTAATAATCTAATTAGGACCAAACCATCCGATGAAACCACATAGACTTACATTAACACACACACTTGTAGTGAATTATAATCTAACAGACAGTATGAAGGTGGGTAAGTTGTTTTTAGTTGTATTTATTTGTGTTTAATCTTATCTTCATCAAGGTCTACAAACCATATCATGCTAGTATGAAAGATATGATATCATTCCATTCCCAAGAATATATTGAATTCTTGCGCGATGTCACTCCAACTAATGTACATACATTTCCTAAAGAAAAATTACTAACTTATAATATTGGCGAAGATTGGTGGGTTCGAAACCTTTTGATAATTTGATTTCGTCCACTTTACTCCTCTTTAGCCCAATTTTTGATGGTATATATCGGTTTTCCTCTATTTATACTGGTGCATCACTTCAAGCTGCTAAATACCTGAATAATGGGGTATGTATATGAATTTATCAAATTGTTAATATTTGTTTAACCAAGGTAACAGATATTGCTATCAATTGGTCTGGTGGACTTCATCATGCCAAGAAATTCGAAGTAACTGATTTATTTTTCATTTATATTATACGAATTATAATTATATTTCTATCTTTCTAGGCATCTGGATTTTGTTATGTTAATGATATTGTCATAGCTACATTAGAGTTATTAAAATATAATCCACGTGTACTTTATATTGATATTGATGTACATCATGGTGATGGTGTACAAGAAGCATTTTATCTTACTGATCGTGTAATGACAGTGTCATTTCATCGTTATGGAAATATGTTTTTCCCTGGAACAGGTAATTCAAGTGGCTGTTTATTCTCCAAAAATATTTCTTATTTCTATCAACCTTTATTTAAAAAAAAAACAATAAATGGCCAGAACGTGTCACCCGTATGTAAAGTTATTAACTATTAGTATGAACAATATTGGTAGTTACAAATTTCCTGATTGGGGTTCGTGTGGTAACCACAATCAGTGGTGGGAACGTTAGCTGATGTGGCTGAGAATCAATCGTAACAGTGCAGGCGGATTCATTCCTTATCATCCTCCAGTTCCTGAGTTTTAGTATACCGTAATGCATATTGTTTTCATTACATCTCTGACTATATTATATGTGTTCAGTTAATCTTATTGACATTTTTACTGCATTATCTCGACCTCTTTGTTTCTCATCCTGTTAATTTCACTTCATGCTGATGTGATGTGCCAACGTGAGTTAGTGTACAGTCGCGTTTAGCTCTGTAATGTTTACGGGTTTATTGATTTTGACATCAGATATACATAAACGCAATTTTCATAATGTATGTTCTGAAAATTTAGCAATCTCCACAACTTCCTACACCAATACGTTATCATGTGCCTGAAAAGCATTAAATTCGAGAGAAATTTATTGTGGTTATAGTGAAAATCAATGATAAGTAGAACTTAACGATAAAGAACATGAGTCAAATATCACCGTCTTTCAACGGAAGGCCGAGTGTACTGCTCAGCAGTCCGCACCGTCTTAACATATGGATGCGAAACGTGGGTCATGAAAACCCAAGATATGCATTGACTTCAGGTATTTGACCACAAAAATCTTAGTAGCGTTGTTCGCATATCATAGAACAGTTGAATAATGTAATATTGAGGTTAGACAAAAAGGTTCTGGCGAAATATGGTGAATGAGTCAAAGAGGCCAATAACCTTCATCGACTGAGGTGGCTAGGACATGTGTTGCGCATGCCAGACTACCGCCCGTCTCGACGCGCGATGTTGGCTGTGGTTGAAGTAGGATGGAAGAAGAATATGGGCAGCCAAACCAAACATGGCATCAGTCCATGAAGTCTTTGACTGGTGGTCTAAGCCATGTTGGTGGATACGGATTATCTGGTTGAGGTCAGCATGATAATCACATTGAATAGCTGAAGACACTGGGCGAAATGACTTAGAATCGGTCACAGTGGCGCAAGTGTATTCGGTCTTTACCTTAATCTAGATCTTAAATTCCATTATTCTTTCCTGCAAACATTTACTTTCCTCTTTCCTCTTGTATTCTGTTGTGTTACCTCGGTAAATTTAATCTCATAGTCCCGACCGTGCTGCTACCTTGACGTGATCGTCGGGCTCGCCTATCGTGTTGACTCAATCGGGCTATACTGGTTGAAACAATCGTTCCTCAAAGTCCTACCATGCCAGGCAGGCCGGTTAAAGAGCGGTGAGACCGAAAGCAACAAATATAAGATCCTAGGATAAAGTCGTACTGCTAACTGTGCAGAGGTGTGACAGCAGTAAGGTGTTTTCCCAGACAACCGGCATAACAGCGATGCTGCCTTCCCACAAAGGAAGGGCGGGGTTAGAAAAGGTCGACCCTGAAAATGCACACCTCACCTTATTCCACGGATTTCCGTCTCCGGCAGTAAAGCCCAACAAGTACGGAGCTACAAAAACGAAAACTCTCAAAATGGCTGTGTGTAACCGACCTCAAGCAGTTGTTCCTTGAGCACTGCGGTGACGCTCCCAGGTCTTTCAGACCAACCCTAACCCGATTTGCTCTTTAGGTACATCAAGAAGAATCTTTCCACAGTGCGGGCAACTGGGAAGAGATAACCACCCTCATACCTCTAACAACACACAAGATCACCGCCATTTTAATCAAACTCCTTCTTCTATTCCTAATACTTATCCTACCCTTACCTTCAAGCCTAAATCATTGTCTTCAGCTTCCTCCTGTGTCATCAGTGCCAACGATTCCAGCCCACAAAATAATGTCCTGAGCATATCAAGACCACGCTCCATCTTCACATTGGGGCATTGAATGTACGAACCCTGTGTCAACTAGGGTAGCAAGCCTCCCCAGCTATGGTATTAGAATCTTGCTCCATTGATATATGCTGTGTCTATGAAACACGCATACAGGATCCTACCATGTTCATTCACTTGACTTCACCTAGTCAGAGTGAACAACTTCCGCGATACATTCTTCGTTTATCTGGCAGCTCAACAGTAAGTTCTCGTGGGCTAGCCGATGTAAGTATTGCGTTAAGTATGAGAGTAGAACAGCCACTTCTCGAATGGATTCCTGTCAGCAGTTGCCTTTGTGCCGTTCGACTAAATGGTTCAGTAAGAATTTGAAAAGATATGGACACAAGCCATTGTATTTTCCTTGTTTCTGCCTACACTCCCACTGACTGCAACTCGGACGAAGTAAAAAATGGATTTTACAGAAAACTTTCCGAAGTACTTCGTCATAGGGCCAAACACTCAGATTTAGTACTCATGGCTGATGATTTTAACGCCCAAATAGGTATCTTGAATCGATCTGAAAGACATTTAGGTAGATACTTCAGTGTCCCAGCTCAAAGAGCGGATAACGGCGACTGTCTACTGCAACTTTGCTCGGACAATCGTTTATTTTCCTAGCGGTGGGTAACGAAAGCAAAGGAGATGGAAAAGGCAGCGGCGTTAGGTAGCACTAGACAACTTTTCAAGTTAATAAAAGAAACCGGGGTTAAAAAATCAAGTGTTAGTGAGACGATCTCCGAAAAGGATGGAACGCTTATTACCTCTCAGTTCAGACGTTTAGAACGATGAACTGAACACTTCAAGGAGCAGTTCAGTTGGCCTTCAGCTGCTCTAGAACTTCCTACTATTTTAAGACAGCCAAAATAGAAAGTCGACTTAGGTCCCCTAACCCTTGTCGAAGTCGAGGAAGCTATACGGAACCTAAGGCGAGGCAAAGCAGCGGGTCCGGATGGATTATCCCTAGAGGTCTTTAAGGATGGTGGTTCCACTTCGACGAATAATTTGACTGATATTCTGACTAAAGTTTAGGAACTTCATATAATTCCGTCTGACTGGTGTCAATTGTTAATCGTCCCAGTATATAAGAAAGGGTCAAAGTCGTCCTGCGATAACCATAGAAGAATTAGTTTGACTAATAGTGTCCAAAATACTAGCTTCTATAATTATCAGACGTTAGCTACAACACGTGGTTTGAAAGTACGATAAAACCAGACTGGTTTTAGACCTGGTCATGGTTGTATAGACCAGATATTCACCATTCGTCAGGTTTTAGAACATATACTTTTTGGCGCCCGAAAGTGGTAGTTTTTCTTGACTTGAAAGCGACATTTGACTCTGTAGACTGAGAAGTTCTTTGACAATGTCTTCCATTGAAAGGCGTACTCCAGACTGCCTGGTTGGGATCCTCGCGAATACCATAACCAGTGGCTAAAAACACCGAGTGACATGATCCAGAATCGGTCATAATCGCGCAGATGTATTCACTCATTGTCTTCCCTTAAATCGTGAGCTTTAAATTATTTTGTAACTTTCTTTCCACGCTCCGTGAACCATATTTTATATATTCACGCTTCTTGTTATTATTATTATTATTGAAGTGACTTCTACTAATTTGGTGTTAATCTTGCGGTGCCATAGAGGTATGGCAACTTGAACCGATGCACACATGTGCCAGGTTCTACGTTGATCATACATAAATACATACATACATAATCTCTTAGTGCTAATGTGATATGGCAACTTGAACCTATGGGCATCTGTGACCGGTTCTACGCTGTTGGTAAATAAATGAATGAATATTGCAAATTAATTGAGATTGCAAATCTAAATCATTGAATACTAACTCAGTGATCCAAAAGCTAAGTACTCATCTTCAGGCCTGAAAGCCCTGATTTTCTCCCTTTGGTGTGGCTGTAGTCTCTTTTGAAGAAGAGACAACTGTTTAATGTTTTCTGGTTTCCAGGGGTTCTCTGACTAACGCCAGTACATGCCTAAACGGTTCCGCACTAATCTTTCAATTAAACTTATTCTTAACTTATTTAATTGTTTAGCTCTTTACAACTATCATTTTACTCGAAATTGATACTAGTCATTGTCATTTTTGGCGTAAAATTGCAAATGCCTCTATAGGTTGGCATTTATTCAAACTACTGCTGATTGAAAATATAATGAAAGTATAGATGTTATCTTATTAACCGTTATTAAAGCAAGCTAACTGAAAGGTTTTTATAGCGAAATGAATGCACTTCGAGTTCAATAATCTAGTGAAATAGTTCTATGGTGTTACGTTGTTTGTGCTCGTCTCCCTATACCTGGATTCCGACCTCGAGGTATCAGTGATCGATTGTTACTAGATACGAGGTCTTTCTAAGCGTTTCTTTTATTCTGTTCACAAAAATTTGAAATCGTTGGTACGATGTCAATATACACTAACCTCTATTAAACTGACGAACATATTTTGACAAGTGGTTCGACTCATTTTATTTTGGTTTTAAGATATGTAGGTATTTCTTAACATTAAGGCACTGGCACTATGAAAGCGGTTGATTAATATTATCTTTTGATTAAAATAATGAACTATTATTGGTGAGTAAAGTAGGTTTTTGAAAATTTTCGCATGAACAAATGAATCTACTTCGAATTTGGCAATTTGGAAGAATACTTTTATGTTGTCTCAAAAAGTATGAACGACTGATTCTCTGACATACACAAGCACTCCTAACGATATTGTCCAATCACTATGATGGAAGTGCTGGTGAGATAAGTTGCAAGATTTCATATCCAACTGGGTGATTATGCACATAAATCAGTGTATATTTGTACTATGTTTCGTGTTGGCCAAGATAATGACAATTCGGTGTAAGCTTGGCAATGCCATACACAGTTTCCTTAAATAGCGTGCCTCGTTTGTAACTTCCCGCCTACCCGTTGATCTTGAGACAGTTTGATTTTAGAAACATTCAACATATGACTCATTTAACCTGTCAGATATATCAGATTGGATCTTAGTGAGGAGCGAAACAAAATAATTGTTACATAAATTTTACTGATTTGTATGAAAAGTCGTACGAGTGATTGGTGTTAGTAGAGACTCGAGTAGCTCAGTCATAACGGCTCGAAATAGGGAGCTGGATAGCACTGGTTCGGTCACCACAAGAATTATCAGTTCTATCAAGATTGCAAGTGTATTTTGGTGATCAGTATATATGACCACTCAACCTAGGTCTAGGGTTTCCGTCTTACTGCCCCCAACCACGTAAAATGCTCAAACAGTAATTATCTAAACTTATGATTAACTCATGTTGACCGTGTTTAAGAGTAATTAAATATATTGATCTTGATACATGTTAACGTATGATTAATTCCTTTGGAATTGCATTTGTGGATTCCCTAATGAGATAATTTCTGCTTCCGCTATTTCTAAGAATTGATTTCATCGACTCTTTAATTTTTACTTGCTAAAAGAGCATTTATTCTTGTAATATATGTGCCGAATCTAATTTGAAGATAAAGTATTTAATAAATTTCGAATAATGGGCACTTGAGTAATCGATCATTTTTTTCTTTTTAAGCGTCTTTAGAAGTGGTGATAAGTTTTCTATATTTTACTTATTAACTCATTTATGAAGTACTAATCTGTGTACTTAACTTCAAGTGTTAGAATAAATGGTACTTTCCGTTACTCAAATCGAAATAGGTTTAGTGAAGTGCCGACCTATGACTTAGTGGCTGAAAGTGGAATACTTTAATTACTGATCCACTGCTATTCCACATACTGTCTACTAGCAAACTGAATGGTTGTCTGGTAAGGAGGATTCTTTAAAATAAAAGTACTAACAAAATTTTTATAAGGAAAATTATGACAGAGCGAAGAAATATTTCTTTCCAATTCGTTTCTTATTAATATGTATGGTTTACAATAAGGGAGTAATATTTAACGTGTGATTCTTAAACCATCAGGTTGGAAGTTCAAACTTTGTTCCATTTACTTTATTTTATGAAGAGCAATGATATCACTTAGTGAGTACACAAATTTGAGCTTGATGAGTTACGTAAACATATAAAGTAACTTTAGTCTTAGGTGTTTTGTTTACATACTAAATGAAAAAATAATATTCCATTTCTATGTTGTCATTTAATTGTTTAATTCGAATTTTAAATATCATATTATTACTTTATTACTGTCCAATAAATACATAAACTTAGGTCATAGTTATTTTCACAGAATCTAAGGTACATTTGTCTTATCCTTTTAAAAACACTTCTTATTTACCATAATATCCCTATTCCGTCTCTGACTTTATTATTCAAAACACTTACGGAAGTCCTTGGAAGTGGAACTCCTTGGCTTTCTTGTTTTATCGCCCCCCCCACTTATGACCTTATTGTACTCCGTGACCAAGAAACACCCCAATGAACTAAGTCTGGTAATTCGAGGGGTGGGGAGGGGATGATTTATCGTTTTGATTAGATTATGGTATAGAAGCTCACATATGCATAAAAGTCTTGGATAGTGCAACAAAAATCAGTAATTAGATGTAATAATCATAGTTATAAGGTAGAAATAACGTTTATTGTTGAGTAACCAAGTAAAGATAGGTCATTATGGATAAATTAACTCAAGATGATGAGCATTAAAGTGCGATTGTTTGTTAGCTTTGTTATATTTTTTGTTCGGTTCACGTATTTACTAGATGGGTCATGTATTTTGTCCATCATGTGTTCCAAAAGTCGTCGGAAAAAGCTTCATAATGTAATAAGAGATTCATCCTGTCCTTATATATATTGATTACAGAAAGCCATACATTTACGCTCATAAAACTCCGAAATGAGTAGCACATCCGTTTTAAAAGTGCACTACGTATCAGTATTAAAAGCAAGAAGTTGATGTGTTTCTGATGAAAATTTTTTAAACTAGCCACGTAAAATAAAGTCCAATTATTTTGCTTTGTTTTGTACTTTTGTAGGTGATATGTACGAGGTTGGAGCCAAAGCTGGCAAATACTACGCAGTAAATGTCCCTCTAAAAGAAGGGATTGATGATGACAGTAGGTTGGGTTATCATTCTCCCTTTTTTGTATGTCACCTGTTCCTCAAATCATAAACTTGTCGGCTGTTGTATGTTATTACCTAGCCTGATAGTAATAAGCTTTTCGGCTCCAACACGATGAAGACAATAAGTTGAACATGTATTCGCCAAATGTTGCTGCAGTGTAATATGCCATTCATGGATATAACAATATTTTTGACTTACTATAGTGAATACATACGCTATCATAAATGCGTGGCCAACTAGGATAATATTAGATTATGAAAAATAACTTTTGTCATTTAATAACTGAATGGGTCACACAGATATCTTGTATTAACAATATATTTAATCTTCCATGACATATTTAGTTTTGAAACGGATTTAGTTTTTTAGTACACGTTAGTTTGTTGCTGTAAGATAATGGAATCTATTTCTTCGTTATACCTGTGTGGAGCGGTGGCCTAATAGTCAGAGTATTCTACTTTCAGTCGGTAGATTTTAGACCTCGAGTTATACAACTGAGTAATATTACCGGCCATCACACAGTGTGTTAATCGAATTTAAACACATAAACCTGTTAGGGAGTATCATCTGGTTAAAGGTTCATATATTTCTCTCTGATTGAGTACTGACACGAAATCTAGGTACAGTTGCTAAAATAAGTATTATGACATCATGATGATTACTTTTCAGTGACTTCCTAGCTAGAAACAATCAATTTTAGGTTATTCATGTTGAATACTACTAGTACAACTGATACTTAGTGACTATGATGAAAAATTCCAATTACTCATTGAAATATATTTTACCGTACTGAAAACAATTTTCTCGTTTGTCAAATTCCAGTGTATTTCAGCGTTTTTCGGGCAGTTATCAATGATGTAGTTGCATTTTATCGTCCAACAACTATTGTGCTTCAATGTGGGGCTGATTCTTTAGGCTGCGATCGATTAGGCGTTTTCAATCTGTCTATTAGAGGTCATGGGTAAGTTAGGTTTTTATTTCCTTGTAACTAGAATGTGAGTAGATTCAATGTAAATGAATCAGTTACCTGTTAATCATGACACTGTTTTGCTGACTTGCTGAGGTATCCGGGGCACTCCTCGGATAGATTTCACCACTCAACATATATCTACATTTTAGTGATTAGAGAAAAACATTCCATTAATTCACAAGTTTTCTGAATCCCGGTTTGGGTTATGCTATCTTTTCCATGTAAGAACCAAAAGTCAATGATACGATGGACCTTATCGATGTGAGATAAATATAGTTTCCAAGATATGATAAAATTTAAACATCATATCGCTTTACGGTAATTGTAAATCTTCCTATAAATTTCTTAAGTTTTAGGTATATGTTTAACTTTTTCTGTATCGTTCCACAATGCATACTAATCTGAACTTATGACTTACCGTTGTAGTGTTGTCTTATTCATGAAAATTGGTTACTTTGGTATTATTGATGCCCTTCCACTGAGAATCCAACTAGGCTTTTATTGTTATAGTGTTCGATTGTTGAAAGCGACTGTTAGAGAGACCTTGGTTTTGTACTGGTTGACACTCGTCAATAGGATATGTCTGCAATCTTTGGAAATTTTAAGCTGACAATAAGCGGAATTCAAATTCACATTGCCTTATGTCATAAACAGAAATATTACTACTTAGCTGATAAGTAGGCTAGTAACTTTCACTAATACTGAAATATACATGTTAATTAATCACTTAGTAGTGACGATTGTCATGTCTTGATCTTTCTATTGTAGCAACTTGAATTGATGTATCTATGTGCTACGTTCTGCATTGTCTGTGACTAACTGTTGGCCATTAACTTTATTCCCGCAAAATACTAAAATGGAGTTCATTTTATTAACAAAACCTGACCACTCGTGGGATGATGAACATAACGGACATACAGATTCTAATAATTATTATTTGTGACCTCATTTAAAAGGATATGAAATACATCTGGGTTATTTCTCGTGCTTAATAGCTTGACTAGCCGCAAACAACTCTGGCACTCGAATGCCTTGATCCCTCCTTATCGCAAATTCAGAAGGCGACTAAATAGGAAACTTTATTCCAGTAAGATGGAGAGTGACATTTATGTACAAAATATTCGTAGATTTATAGTGACTATTCATCAAATTGAAACTATGACCATTTTTTTAATACAATGAAATATTGTCAAATATGCTTTGTGAGTATAATTCACATTGACTCACACTAATGTGATGAAAGTTTACAAATCAAGCTTACAAAAAACCAATACAACTCCTTTCGCTTGATTTTATGAACAATTATATTTTTGGGGATCTCCAGTCCACAGCAATCTGCTTATGTGTTGTTTCTGCTTCTTAAAATATTTTGGGGAAACATCACGAATGAATCAGTACTAAGATCAATATCTTCATAATTCGTAAAATGGATTTGGACGCGTTAATCCATTAGTCAAAAATCGGTTATTTCAGTCACTGAACCGTAACTTCACAATATTAAAAAGAAAATTGACCTCCATAATAATATTTTACTACGTTCTTTCTGTAATTATCCCCACCTTCTTTCTGCTAGTCGATGTGTTCGAATGGTTAAAGAGCTTGGCCTACCTTTATTAGTAGTTGGTGGCGGCGGCTATACTGTTCGAAATGTAGCACGTTGTTGGGCATATGAAACAGCTGTACTGCTTGATCAAGAGAAAGTAATTTCCAATGAGTTACCTTATTCACCGTATATCGAATTCTTTTATCCTGATTATACATTACATCCTGACCTGACAACTAAATTGGATAATGCGAATACACGTCAGGTAAGTTCATGTCGATTTGTGTTTATATTACAGGCTAACTTTAGGTAAATAATTATTAAATTGGTGAAGCGATCAAGTAGCTATTTATTTATTATTAGTACAGAACTCCTTAGCAGTGTTCATCCGCAACCTCATCAGTGATCGAATCAAAAACATTTAGTTTAGGATCCAACGATTTGTATTTTTAACTTCGGCTCATTTGAAATCTTGTTCCAATACATCCGTTCGCGTTGATATCTCATCTACATAGTTGATATCGCATGCCCGGTACGGTATGGTTAGGCGTTTGTTGCGAGATTTAGTGGTTATGAGTACGGTCTAAAATAGTGTTTCACGCTAAGATGAGACTACAAAGTCATACTAATGGGCTCTGACTTGTTGATTTGTGCAAACGAAATACTGTCTGTTGAATAATAAAATATCCCAGTTGGTATATACTTTTGGTCGTCATCTTTAGCACAACCACTGGCTATTCTAGTGAATATATATTACATTTCCTTCTATCTACGCTATCTTTGAGCTGAAAGGCTTTTTTATCATACATATTACGTCTGAACGCTAGACGCTTATAACTCCGTTCTCTGAGAGGGTTTCTAAAATATCAATACTTTTTAAAACTTAACCTTAAAAAATAAGATAGTGGTAATACGAATGAGGGGTCTATGAACGATAATGTTAGAGAAGTTGTTTAAAAGACACTTAGAACATTTTATTGCTCTGCTAAAGTTTTGCTCATTATTTAACATTCGAAACTGATCTCAGCCGGTAACAAGTATCTTACTCATCGTTAGAATATGATTAATTTATAGGTGGTTAGAGATTGCTGTGTCGTCGTAAGAAATGAAAGACACTAGAGTAAAGCATTTTTGCTCGTTAGTTTTCAGTGGGATTGTAACTGATGTTAATCCATAATAAATAGCACTCATTAATTATTAACTAATCTTTACTAAATCCGTGGTCAAAATATAACAAACATTCAAGTATCCGTCTAATGAATGATCTTTAATACATACTCCATCAGACAAAGATCTAAAACATTGTCGAAAATTACTTTCATAAATGATTTTAATTAGTATTTTTACGTCTATTTTAAAATAATGTTGTAAGGGTGAATTATCACGTCAAGTTTTTAATTGTATCAAGCATCACATTAAGCTAACATTAATTCTTTTTGTTATAGTATATTGAAGCATTACGAATGACAGTGCATGATAATTTGAAACAACTTGTACATGCTCCCAGTGTTCAGTTTACTGATGTTCCAAATGATTATCTAACAAACTTTTGTAACGATTCAAATGATGACCGGTAAGAATTCTCTTGCATAAAATGTAGTATATATAGTTTGTACTATAAGCACCTGAATTGAGCTACTGAAAGTTTTGAGAAAACATAATGTTGTCACTTAATTAAAATCTAACGGTTCATATTTCTAGCTTTATTGCGCTTGTTTCTTAGTAAACTGTAGAATTATTTACTGGATAGATAAGCAGACTACTGAAACATTTCAACATATCTAACGAATTTATTTCGGCGACGGTTTTCATTAATCACTTTTAAGTTTTAGCATTCTACTAGGCTAGAATCCTACTCTGGATGCTTTAACCGAATTGATCATAAACAGCATGGGTCCTGACATAAATGCGCGTGTGCATCGATTCAAGTTATCCCATCTCAAAATCGGCATAACGATAGAGGAACGGAAGAAATAACCTTAACTCTACTTGTCTAAAAGAATAATTTGAAAGGAACGAATAAAGTGTGGAATTGTATTAGACTCAATGTTTATCAAAAAATAAAACCAGAGGCTGTGCATAACTAGGTGAAGGATAATCGATACCACTGACTTGTTATTTTAATGTTTTACATTATAGCTGGTGAGATATACAGTTTACTAGGTACTTGTATTTATAAATTATCTGCCTGTCTTAACTAACCAATATTACTATATTGGCTGAAAGTCCCGTTCCTTTACTGTCTATTGTGTCAAGTGAGTTCATTTAGATGAAGTAAAAATATAAAAACCAAAATCAAGCTCTGAGGATGACATTATACTTCCGACTGTACTGGGTTGTAATAGCAGTAATGTTTTCCTTAGAAAATCAGCACTTGCAACTACACTGCTTTCTCACAACAGACGAAGTTTACCTTGAAAATACCATCTCTTAGTTATCCCTGTGAATTTTTATCACAGGCCTTAAAGGTTATTATGCAGTACGAGTATTTTGATCTCCATATTTATATATATACTGATTTTTTTAATTATTAAGCATTTTATTGCTACTGTTTTCATGTCCCCCCTGGCTCTAAGATTTATTAAAACCACTGTCATTTAAGAAACATGAACTAGGACCAATTATTTGTGTATTCATTACTCCTATTTTATACCAGAAGTACCCTTGTTTTATATTCGTGTTATTTTCCTGTGTCTGTGTGATCTATGTAATCATGTATGTATAGGGTACTGTTCAAGGTATACAAATTTTGGACAGTGTGTTTAGATTAGTTTCTTTTGCTCTCATCTTCACAGGTGATAGAAGTATCAAGCAGACTAAGGAGCGCTAAGAATATATAGTGATTATTGGATACCTCAGTCACCAGTAAGGTCACGTGTCACTGGCTAGTCGAGATTATTATCATTATATGTCCATGTTAAAGACATAGAACGAGTAAAAGAACACAAAGTTTACGTGCAATCGTTCCTTGAACTCTACAGTCACACTCCCTGTGTGATATAAAAACTACAAATTCAGTTTTCTTCTAAGGTACCTTACGAAGTATTCTCCCACTCATCTACAACATTTAAAATCATTTCGATCGGTTACTTTACAAGTACTTAGCCAACATATCCAGTCTAATTTGCATTACAGTTAAGTTGAGGTGGTTTTGTTGAAATCGGTATTTAATTTTGTTGTTTGTTACTAATTGATCTCGGTTGGATACTATTAAAAACCAGAGAAGACTGGACAGCTGTTTCATCCTAGTGTGGTACTTCTCAGTGCACACCCTCAACTCCCTGGCGCAATCTTCGGAAAACAACAAGATATTTTGCATTATTCAGATGTTTACATGATTATAACACACTCGTACACTCTCTCTTACATATTTACTGTCATCCAATGTTTTATTTTTTTTTACAGAGAGAAACCGAATGAATTGTTTGTTGAAGAAGAGCAGGAGTCAACAGCTGCTTAGTAACAATTTTTTTCTTGTTAACAATCATTATCCTATCTTCAATATTTATGCACGCTTTTATAATCTAGCGCTGTTAATCAAACGGCTAGTCTAAGACAACTTCATCAAAAACTACTTTAAACATCTCGTCTAATAGAATGTTCTTGGATAATTGTCTTGATGAAAAGATATAATTTTCCAGAAACAAAGACCACAAATTAAAAGAGAAAAATAGAAGATTACGAAATCTGCAAAAATCATGTACAAAGTTTTTAAATTGTTGTGGAATAAGGATATGTATAAAGTGATGTTAATGAAAATTTGTTTTTATATGTACATTGTTAGTTACTGTTACCCCATATATTTTTCTCTTGCTTTTGGATATTTACATCGTAATGTTAGGTAAAAATCATCTAGATAGGTAATCGTGCTCTGTGCATTGGTTAGTGTATGCTGATATCAAAACGAATAATAAGTATCGGTCGTAAAAGGAGTTAGTATGATTATGCAACGATTGTAGATTCAAACAGTACTTGGAATCTTGCTGCAAAATTCACATGTGATTTACCGTCGATTGAGAACAAAAAAACATAGTTAGTTAAAAATTTATGAAGATAAGAATTAATGATTACTAAGTAATATTAAGAGCCAGTTTTTCGGATGTTAACATTTGTCCAACAGATCGTGCACGTGTATGCTGATGTAAGTGTAATTCACACTGTAATTGACTTATTTTTGTAGTAACCGGTTTCAATCTTGGTGGTGGGCGTACATGAAATGCATAAATTGAAGAGGATGATCCAGTGATGTGTGGATTGTCTGTCAAATTGTCCAGCTCCGACTTTTGTTTTAACAAAATGACTTTACTTGCGTCTACCTTAAACCAATGATCATCATAATTATTAGCACTATCATTATTTAGTGGTACGCCCATGATCCATACAGGACGTTTGGCGTTCCATAGTGCTGGTGGAATAGCAGGTAATGAGAAAATTGATGCGTTTGTAATGATTGTTTGTCTACGACGTTTTCCTACATTGTCAACGTCAAGTTTGATATCACTATCTTGTGTTAAAGAGGAATCAGAGAATTCATGAACAGACTCTTTACTAATACTTTTTATTTTCGGTCTTTTTCTTGTTCTTGTCTACAACATTAAATTTAAATAAAGAAAAAAAAATAAGGAAACTGCTGTCAAATAAGAGATGTTGATACAAAATAGCTTATAGGCATAGTAACTGCTAATTGTGGAAGTTAAGTGACTTCAATATGTTTTTAAACGTTCTGCGAAACATAAAAACACAGGGTGTGTAGTATTATGGTTAGACACAGTAACAGACAAAAATAACAAATAATGTTGATAATATTGTGAATTTTTATCGTCTGAAGTGGTTGGGACACATTTTTTGTGTCCGACCACCGCCCTGCTTAACGTGCGATGTCAGCTTGTATACGAGTAGGTTAAAAGAAAGGTAATGCGACTAAATGAAGATGTAGCATTAGTCTATGAAGTTATTAACTTTTGAACTGAATTATGTCAGTAAATGCAGTCTACTGGATTCGGGTTAGTGACGACCGTAACTAATGGCTGATACGTTCAGTGACATGGCTCTGATACACTTATTCTTCATTTTATCTTATATCCTGAGGTTCGAGAGTATTTTATACTTCTTTTTCAGCGAACTTATCTCGAAGCATCTCTGTATCTAACCTTATTTTCAGTCAGTCAGTTGCAACATAAAACTTGGTACGTGCGTACATCAATTCAAGTTGCGATGCCCCAATCAGCAAATATAGATGAAATTTTCGGACCAATTCCCAGAGTAGTGGAGGCAGTAACAGAGTTAGTACTAATAGAGAGAATTAGGGATCGAAGATAAGATTTAAGAAAATATAATTCAGTAAAAACAAAATTATGATGAATTCAGAAGCTTAGAATTTGGGGGATGGGTTTGAATCATGTGATAAGTATGGCCAATCACCACCTACTTCTACGCGCGATGTTAGCTGGAGTAAGTTGGGAGAATGCTAGGGAGAGGCCAAATGCAGCCTACGAAATTAATGACTGTCATCAAGGGTCATGTTGATGGATATAGACTGCCTGGTTGGTGTCTGTGTGACCAGTGGTTTGAGATGTTGGGTAACATTGTTTAGCATCAGTCATAGTGAAGCAAGTGCATTTTTTTTATTATTTCCTTCTAGATTCCGAGCTCCAGTATTTCCTGACAGATATTTTTCATTTAATCATCATTACTACTACATGATTTTGACTTATTTGAAATTCGTATCTTTTAATTTGGTCTCGTTGTGCTAATGTGATATGGCAACTTAATCTAACAAATAATTGTGTTAAGCTCTGTGTTGTTCGTGACCGACTATTGGAAAACACAATTACATTTCGACTGACAACATCACTTTGCATGTTATAAACACTAAGGTGGAAAGACCATTTATCGTAATGTCAAAACTAAAATATTGCATTTAATAGTTAGTTTAAGTTCCTATGTGTAAATGTTTCAGTGAGACATACTGGTCAAAGGATAGGTGTATTAAAACAACTAAATTATAAAAGCTGTGCAAAATTCTTAGTGGATTAAACTTTATCCTTACCCTCATTTGATGATGACAAGTTTTCTTAGTCCTACTTATTTGTTTTTTCCTCATACGACAAATAATCCAACGAGTTTTCATTTTACGTACTAATGATCGTATTGGATTAATTATTGAGTGTAAAGGTCCTTTAGCATGATGGAATACTGTAGGATTTGAAAGTTTTCTAGATGATGAACACTCTTCACTATTTTCATCTTCTTTGTCAATACTACCATCATCACATGTGATATTTTCATTTCCAATGTAAACAGGAAAAACACTCCATTTCGAGTAGATTCTTCGTAAATATTTCACTCTATCTCCTTCAGTCTTCATGGTGAATACTTTGTTATCGTCTCCATCGCTATTGTTATTGCTCAGGTTCTCCTCATCATCATTGAACAGTGTTGCACACGACAGAACATGACATTTATTTTGCAAGTTATGTTGAGATTGTGAGAGATCGTTCATGTTGACATTATTATTTTCTTGACAAGCAATCTTATTATTACTTAAGTCATACTGTAAAATGTCAGTCGCTACTATTTGGTTTCCTAATAGTATTGCTGGTGCTTCTGTATGACGGGTCTCTGCAGTTTTCTCATCCATGTTGCCAATATTACTATTACTGTTTATATTGCGACTATCGCTAGCTACTCCGGTACTGTTAGTATTCAAGTTGAATAGACTAGCTTGACAAATAAACGGTGTTGCATTAGCTGTATACGAGGTACAATTATCGACTGTTGACATTTCAGAATCCGTGCTAGGCTTATGTCGATTTGCTATTGCTTCGCTTGTAATAAAATGATATTCTTCATTGTCACTAATACTGTCTAAAGCGGAGATGTTAATATTATTGTTATGAATCGTATTTTCTAATTTTAAAAATGCTGAACTATCCATCGAATAACAGGTGGCAGGTATTACTACTGACCGGTTTATCTTTCCACGTTTAATTCTATCTGATCTTTTCAAAAAAGAGGTTGCATTTATAAATGAAGGTAAATGAGCAACACATTATTTAGCAAATACAATATAAATGAGGAAATCCGAAGTGGGTGGAATGAGAAGTTGTACTAACTGGAGGAAAGGAAGAACACTGATATATAAATTTATCATGAAGGATGCGCCTAAAGATTCTTTGGACAATATGTATATCTTTTCAGTATATTTCTAATACTTTTTCCGTCACACCTTTAAACAAATATAATTACTAACCTCAAGATTATCTCAATAGTTACATTAATAAAGATATTGATGTCTCTTGAGTGATGAAAACTTACCATTATTGTGCAGTCCGCAGTTTCTGCCCAGACATTAGCTTCCAACGAAATCGCTCCTCATATGAATAACTGGTAGGATTCAATCACACCATAGTATTAGCGTCTTTTATATTAAGATCTCCAACTTTTTAAACTTTATCAGGTTAGCATTGATTTTTACTCATTTAAGTAAATGAACTCTGTGGATCAGTGGCTTATTGGTTACCGAACTTACGTTCCAATTAATACGTTGTAAATTTGAAAGTCGCTTTGTTTATTTTTGCCCACAAAGCCGACTATTATCGCTAACTTTAACGCAAATATCGTGACTCAGATCAGAGACAATAAACCCGTACTTAGTTAATGGGTTATGTGTGGATACTGAATAAATGAGAAGCCACAGGAGAAATTCCAACCACCAAATGGAATTACCTATTTAATTACACCGTGACCTTTAGGTTTGGGTTGGACTGTGACTGGTAAACGGAATTCAGGACGTGCGTTTCGTCTTATTTTGGTCTCATCGGTTGGATGTCCCTGCATCTCGAAGTTGATGTTCACACTGGGATTCAGTCCATAACAAATCAACGGGAAGATCCAGATACTTTCGAATTATGTGATCTATAGGTATGGTAACAACGCAAGCTAATCTATGAGGAAAAACAATCAGTAATGACTGCTCACTGTAAAGGCTAAAAGTTTCAGGTTTGATTCCTGGTAGGGTAGTGAATGCGGACTGCAGAGTTCTATACTGAGAAAAAACATCTATCCACTGCCTCCTAACTTTTAGTGGCTGCCTAGCCGAGTTGTAAAATTTAAAGTTAATAATAAAACATTCTAGGTAGTAAACTATAGGTTGTTCAGCTTACAGAAGGAATAAAATGATGATAAAATCATGGACTACTGGATTGCTATCTTTGATTTTCTCAGGGAGCGACGTTAGACAGTTATTACGATACTTCATGGTTGCAACATCGCACAGACAGTCTTAAATTTTTCGCTGCCTACGTTAACATTGGTGGGACAGATAACTATGATTTAGATCATTGATGAGTAATGTGTATAGCTTCCATTAGCACATTATGCCGGTAAGTTGTATAGTAAAGAACTGTTTGTAAAATCAAACATATTATACGTTAGTATGAAAACTATAGTTAAACATATGTAATTTTTGCATCGCTATAGGATTTCTTATTTTCTGAGATGATATTTATGAAAATTATTTACACTGTAATTCGCTATGTATATCATCTACTAGCCTGTTATAGTGTAGTTTCGAAGCATTCTTACTTCGTTTACACTGCTGGACAATAGAGAATATACTAAAATAAGCGCATCGATTTTAGTAATTGATGCGTTTCTTGAAAGGAATATTGAAATTTCATACAGTTCATTATGATAATATTGAATTTCATTAACTTAGTATTCAACAATCACTAAACAAACGTAATAACTGAAGCTGATCGGAGTTAGTTTACAAGTATTATTGTGAAATACGTTTCTTATGCAGGTTTGAATAACATAACGAGAATTGAATTTGTTAGCTCAAAAGCGACATCAACATCCGGGTCATGATTTCTGACAAGCTCCTCAAGTAAGATAAGATTCATTAGCGAATTTGTGACGATCTATATACACTGACATAGTGAAAATACTTATACTTACAATGTATGATGAGATAGTCTACTGATATATTCTCCAAAATTAAGTTGTTGAAAAATCTATGAAAACTTCACTGTGCAATTATTGACCTTGACTGATGTAAAGGGAAATTTGATCTGTATAGGTGGAAACTATTAGGAAGTAGTGGTCGTAAGCCGAGAAGTGAACAAATGACAAACTTATCAGACACTTTAACCCTAATGATGCGGGTAGTAACTGAAATTTTAACTAGTTTCCGATTTCAAACGTGTATTGCAGTTATATTATTGCTCACCTTAAAACAATGAATCTTGCAAACGATTTTATCTTTTCTATCTTCAGTTATTCAATAATTTACTAAATGAACCGACAGCTAGTAACAAGTTGACATTTATATCTGATCTACACTTTAGTAAATTGTCAGTAGAATGAAACCATATGTAATTATATAATTAAATGTACCACAAAATTACCTTGTTCGACGGACAGTAACAAAATGTGACGATGAGGGTGTGGATATCGGCATATTTGAGGTAATCTCTTTAATTTCTTGAATAGAAACCCGTGGAAGTGGATATGAAATATTTTTGGTAGTCTTAGGCATTTTCCAATTATTAAATTTATTACAAGCATCATTGGGATAAGAATTATGGGTAGCTTTAAAAACATTTGTAGGAGTAGTTGTGTGAGCAGTATCTGTGGTTGCAGCAAAGTATATAGTGTCTTTATTGTCATGACCATTAGTATTATGAAAATAAAGTGTTTTTCCAGATAAAATATTTGAGAATTTATCAACAATTAATATATTTGGATATGAATTAGTTGAATAGTTGCATTTTTCACCGATAGAGATCTTCCCACTTTCATTAACCCTACCGAAATCCAAATTAGAACTTGTTCTATGCGCAACTCCGACAACTTCAAATTTCTCTAATTTCAACGATCCAAGAGAAACAAATGTTTTTCCCATTAAATTGTCGTTTGAAGTGAACACTTCGGGCATAGATAATGAGCTTGGAGCAGAAAGCTATACAAGTAAACAAAAGACGTAGAAACTACTTATCGATACACATACAGAATTAAAAAATTTAAAAAAGGATCATAAAAATGTATTGATTACGAAGCCATTGCTAGTTTTTCCTCTAGTGACTTAGAATCTACGTGTCGCTGGAGCGTCGCACTCTACTGTGTTAGTCTACGGCACTACAACCACATAATATTGGCAAAGATATCAATGGACACTGAAAGACGTAGCGAGCATTTATGCCATTTATAATTCTAATTATACTACAACTATGTAGTGAATCCTAAGTCATGACTCATTATATTAATGTGCTAACAATCATTCAACTTATTGGTAGTTTAGAATTTCATATATACATACGATTGCAAAGCTTTGAAAATCAACTTATATAAATAGCATTCTTCGCTGAGTTGTGTCTTGGCCTAGTAGGTATATTTATAATGAGCTTAATCTTCTTTCATTTGAGTAATACACGAAACTAAAAGATCTAAGGGATTAATCTTATAAATTTTTCTGTACTAATTTTGATGGTCATGACTTACCATTTACTAATAAATATCTGAAAAAGTAATCTGAACATTGACCTAACTAATATACTTCTATATTAATGATAGTCATGTTAAAAGACTATTATGCAGTTTGTTATACTTAAAAATCGTATTAATGCAAAAAAATTTATTAGAAACCTGAATTTACTTTAAACCTGTAAGCTACATAGCAACAAAAGTTAGTAAGTACATGTACATTAATATGTGAGTTTCAGTCACCAGTAACATTGCGGTTGATTATTTCATTAGAATGGCTGATTGTATTTTAAAGAGTAGTAGTGTATTGTGTAGATGTAATTCATTTTGTAAGTTATAAATAAAACTTATTCGTTTAATGGGATCCTAGTGTGTGCTGTCCACTTTTGTGATTAAAATTATATGCTGTGGGAAACAGTAAGAATAACTGGTCTGTGTACAAGAATTTACTAGTCACTGAATGGAGAAACACACGAAGTATATATCTTGTGACTGAAGATACGTCTAGATCATGAAAACATTTACATTTGTTTAAAAAAGTTGTGGGTCATAAATCTACGTATCTTATTGTTTAGGGTATTGGTAATAATTGTTTTTTTTTTATTCTGAATATATCATTTTTCACTGCATTGAAACAAATCACTACACTTAATGAAGTGAAATATTAAATATCATTTTAAAAGTCAGCCTCGAAAATTGGAATAACATTAGCATAAGCGTACAATTTGGAGAAAGAAATGCACATATATTACCTGATAGTTTGTAATAAAACTTTCATCTTCAGGATATAATTGCCCATCAGAATAATGAACACCGTTTTTAAATGTATTCATTTTCTTCTTTCGCTTCTTTCTATTGCTAGTTATCCGAAACTTTGTACAATACATATATACAATACTTACTAAAACAATTATAACTCCAATTGCACATACAACTGCATTAATTTTTACAGCCAAATTGTTCAATTTAACAAATTTAGGAATAAATGCCCACAATAATATGACAAAAGACCCACTGATAAGGCATAGCATACCAATAATGATCCCAAACAAAAGAATCTTATTGACATAATGTCCAGTGTACGGTGAAGTGGATTCAGGAAGACTAGACGAACACATATTATAATGCGAAATAATGGTTTAGGTGATTAAAACTCATCATAGAATATCAAACAGGTACAACTATATGGATTAAAAGTGTGACATTAGTAAAATTTCAACCAAAACAAGAAGCATTATGAACAACTGGATGACGTATATTGGAAAACGGTCTCATTCCCAATTGTGTAACAAGTGTTACATTGCATGTTAAACATAGTTTCGGACAATTTTGATATACATGAAGACAGGAATAGCAAGAGTGATTTACTTCCGAATTAAACGCAGCTGATAAACTGTAAAAAGGGTGCCAACATTACATAGCATGCATTATTCCACTATGAACATATTTACTTGATGCCTGAAAAGAATAACAAGATCACAAAAAACTATTGGAGAGAAGGCACACAACAAATCAATAACTTCAATAAGTGCAGGGATAAAGTAAAGAAAACTGTTGTAAATGTTGAACCCGTAGTTGAAAAGCCACTTTTATAATGACTTTGACGAAGCTAAATGCAAACCTGCCAATCGGAAACGAGTAATTGAAGAGATTGAGTTTATTAAAAACCCACCAAAATGAATTATTAAAATGTACATAGTAAGCTTACACGGCCAATGAATGCCTGAAGGCTACTGAAATAAAGTGGTCAGATGTAGGTCCAAAAACTCAAAGATGAAGAAAGGTGGGGATAAGTAACCAACAATAAAATGTTAGGAAAACAGGCACAGCCAAGGTCCGTACATTTTAGGGAAAAAAGCTTGAAGTGATTAATAACCGTGTGAACAAGCTCGGAGATAAACTTCTCTTCTTGGAAGCAGCTAATTATGATCTCTTCGCCGATATTGGCTACCAAGGTCCCAAATGCCTAAGCCAAATAACAGGAATCGAAACCAATATATTCAAGATGCGAAATCGAGGAAATTAATTGGTTTATAACACCTTGTCATATACGTATTGGCTATTGGATCCGATGACTTATCAACTGGCTTGACCAAACAATGTGGAATGACCCTGGAAACACTGTCTTGCTCATGACTGGTCACCATTATATAGTTCGTTGATCAGTATTCTAAGTTATGGTAACAAAAATTGTGTTGATGTACGAAAATAATTTATTTCCTAGAATGTGCTTTGTTGCCTTGAAATGGTCGATATTATGCAGGACAATGTACTCAATAGAGTATGGTGATTTTAAATAAACGGAGCCAATGAACAGATTTGTTGCCGTGCTATTAATAATACGGAAAGAAAAACGATTTGAAAACTTACGTAGGAACTACATAAACTGAAGTAGCTAACTTTTGAAAAATATTGAACTTACAAAAAATGTTAGAAAAAACTCGACATTTTCCCTATATTCCTGGAATCTATTAGGGAAAATGTGGAAAGGAATAGAACTATTAGTATGAATTCCGTTTCATTAAGTCTAAGAAAACTACCTGTAAACGCATTTTTCAAGGATTATTTAGACCGTTGTCCAATTCACTAAAACTT
Source organism: Schistosoma japonicum (assembly GCA_025215515.1). Taxonomy (NCBI): domain Eukaryota; kingdom Metazoa; phylum Platyhelminthes; class Trematoda; order Strigeidida; family Schistosomatidae; genus Schistosoma; species Schistosoma japonicum. Next base: position 9,477,297 of record CM046065.1, on the reverse strand, counting down.
TATCATTGTCATGGTTTTACTGTTATGCTACTTACTCATGAACATACAACTGCAGCTGTATGCTCAAGAAACTAAAGACATGGAAATAAGAAACACTTATTAGCAAACGTTCAGCACAAGATAGGAAATAAGCCTTACAGGTGCGGCGTGCCAATACTCAATTAAATATTAGCGGACAGATGTATGTAGTAATATACTCAAATGGACTCAACATTCGTCCTCTAACCTTGAGCGTAGCGTTGCACTTGTAATAACATCATTGCATCAAGTGATCATAGTAACCAGCATCTTATTAACAGCTGGATATCACATGTTCCAGAATTAAATCTCACCAACCAGTTAGAGTCGTTTGATATCATAGAGATGTGCGTTACTCCTTTCATCTTCGTGTGGTCTGATCGTTGCCGTTTTTCTAAGCTACTGCTCAGTTCAGTGCAGTGTTTTCTGTGTAGTAATTTGCTTTCCAATATTCGAAATATTTTCCTACTACTTATGATGCATGTGCCTTTATTGTTTGAAGTGAGCTATTCTTTGGGATTGATTTCGATTTCATTTTAGGCGTATATTTGAATACGGCAGTCTTATTTATTGCACAGATTGTGGAATCGTCCAAAAAAAGTCATCACAATGAATATATTATATTTTTACTTGTGTGAAAACCAATGTGTGTTTCCAATGATATTTATTAAAACACAAAATGACGCCTCTGTAGTCTTGGGTTTTCTGCCTTGTCGTACATTTGCTACTACGCCTCTTTTTAATCAATCGATGAATATATTCCTATTCCACCAGTCATCCTTAGTTGAGTTCCTAATGTCATAATTGTGGGTTAATAATTATTCCCTGTTATAGTCTTTACAGCAGAGTTCTTTTGATCCAATCTGCTGCTGCTGATAATAAATCTTCGCTTCTGGTTTCCAACATTACGTCACACGGCTGGAAACATATCACAGGTTGGGGACCTAACTGTTATGCAAACATTAGTCGCTGCCTTCATAAATTTATGTTTGTTTAGAGATTACGTGGCAAATTCTTAAAAGTTGTTCTTAATCAAGTTTTCAATTTAATCCTTGAGCCTTATGATATTTGTAATCTTTCGTCTAGTGTTGAACTGTGTTATGTGACTTGTGTAGTTATAAGCCTTACAGTGTTTTATATTAGTCGTTTAGTATAAGTTATAAAGGGGTAGTTTCGTCTGATAACCGTGCCTAATATGGATCGTAAATCATATTTACTAATTAAAGAAAACATTTTATATGGCTATAGACCAGTTCTCTAGTACTTAGGCATAGATCCTCGCATAACTCTTCATGGAAGCCAAATTAACTAAAATTATTTATAAAACGGTATTAAAAATGGTTTTGGATGCTTAAGTTTATTTCATATTTACTACAGTTACTTCTATGACAATAATAATAATATACTTTTCACATTTAGTGCAAACAGTTAATATCTCAGTTTTAAGCTGAATCTAATCCCACTTGCTGTAAGCGTGATACAATTATCTTATATCTGTCATATAATTACTAACTAAGAAATAGATTCTAAGTAGCTTATTTGTACTGGTTTACTTATGGAAGCTAGAAATATGTTGCAGGTCAAATTAATAAAATACTGACTCCGAATATACTGAAAATCACTTATAAAGACAACCCCGCACAATGTTAGCCAAATAAGCTGGAAATGAATTTACTAGGACTGATGATGCCTTGCCACTTGTATCAACTCATATTGAAATATTGGGTAGTTAATTCCTAATCTACTGGTCAAGATCTGCTAATACAGCCTACATATTATGTAGAAAATTTTATATACAGTGTAACGGTAAACCAAACGTTCAGACGCCAGGTGCTGAAAATACAACTAGACAGGTTTCCAAGTAAGGTCTAATTGATCCAAAACCAAAAGAAATGAAGTCAAAATAATGTTCTTATTAATCTGGCAAGCAAATATTGTTATGTGCAATAAATTATAACTGTTTAATTACGAACCTCCAATTATAAAGGCACCCAGTCTAGAACAAATAGTCAAACAGCCGAAAACAATTGCACAAGCGAAAATGTTGGAAGCGGAGATAAACAAAACAAATAAAATTGAATACAACGAATAGGTCAGTTAAGTCGTTGAGAGTTTGATAAAAACAATTCACAAATTTATATAATTCTTAAGTTTACCGCAACATACAGTGTTACTTACATAGGTGAGTTAACAAGCTGGCATATGTTAATGACAGAAACCTAGGCCTGATGCCTAATTTGGGATGAGGAATATAGAAATCTCTTGTGTCCTATACACACTAAGTGACAATGAGTTTAAAAGAACATTTATATTGGATTTCATCCTTGTGGCAACGAACAACGTGAATTTCTCCCAATTATAATGTATTTGTCATTGTTTACAAACTGTAGTGTCCCAACTTAGTAAATTATCAACTAATGAAATGTAATTATTAGTTTATATTGTCACAGCAGAAGACTAAAGGATGCTTTATTCAAACCAAATCTCTGAGTGATGCTGACTAAAGGCCGAAATTCTGTTTTTACATTACAACAGTGCAACTCACGTTGGTTAGATTTATTGATTGATGGCTTTATTTTTGTTAATTTCGTTCTAGTTATGATAATCGACAGCAATTAAGTCCTCTGCACTGCTTTCCGACGCTATACAGAAAGTCACTATTAAGTTTACAAGTCGGCGACTCAAGGGATCATGTACATAGCGAAACTTGGTTTATATTCAAACCATTTAATATAAGTGTATAATTTCACGGAAGTTAATACTATAATTATACTCGTAATGTTTCGAGTACTTAGTATACTAACCAAAGCCCAGCGCCAAACGTAGTAATGAGAAAAAGATTAAAATCGGTATTTTCTAGTGATATAAATACTACCCTGACCTAGTGTTATATAGATATAGAAAAACGAAATGTCAAGAAGTTCCAGTTTATTTATGAACTCAAATAAAAAACTATAAAGGCTTGAGGTGACTGAATGCAAAAAGACACCAAAGAGTTTCAAAAGCGACAATTGTAATATACAAATAGCTAGGTAATGTAACTGCAATAATAAAATAACTAATATCGTAGAACAATGATATAAAGACGTATTTAGTTAATAGATTCACAAAATGAAACACTAGAATATACAAAGATGTAGACAATGTATTGTTATTGCTAGTCGTGTTTACGTATTGTAATTTAAACTTAAAAACATTGCAGTACAACCCAACGAAATAGCAGGATTCGAACATTAAGTGCTGTCACTACAAAAAATTAATGAGAACAACATTATAATATGCCAAGTAATTACAGCGATGTGTAGTGACTGAGGAAACCGAGATTTTATGACAGAATACGCAGTTGGTCAACCCCACTCATTAGTAACCTAATGACAATGTCAAACGGTGATTTTTTACGAATTTGACTACATCCACGGAGTTCCAACAACAATAATCAGCTTGATTTATTCTAATATTCAGACTAAATTATTTCTTTTTCCAAAATTAGACCAAACAAAAATTATTGGTTGTCTCAAATCCCAAGCACTCATAATAAGCAATTGGAATAACATATGACTAAGCATATTTTTCCGTTGAATAACCTTGCTTTCTATATTTTGTCAGCAGAATCAGTTCCTACTGTTTCAGATAGGTTTTAATACATTTTTATTTATTTAATTGGGCTGAGGAACCTTAAAATGTTTAGTTCACTTCATCATAACATTTACAAACCCTTCTAGTAGTAAATGGCTTTATTAAACTTTGTTCAAAGTTCTAATTCCTACTGACCAACACGAAATACCCGGTTAGAACTTCACAATCTTCCTTCAGGGGTATCGATAACCATTTGTTATGAGAGTCTGCTATATTTAACAAAACTCATTTTATTATTTCAATAGGATTTGACTGTGTAGTTATCATTGGCTTGACTACTACATGTAGCTTGTTTTCACTGGTTGTCAAATCTACCACAACTTAGAACCTAGTAAATAAGTACATTAATTGATATTATCACCCCTCATTCAATCTAGAGATGAAAATTTCGGGCTAAATCTCAAAAGTACTCAAGGTAGTGACAGTGCTAGTACTAATGGAGAAGACTAGAGATCTGAGACATTGGTCTAAGAAACTACAAATTAGTAAACAAATTATGATGTCTTTAGAGACTTCGGATTTGGAGGAGGGTCTATGTCACTTTGAGCGTTCTGAGCTATGTCACCTAAAGTCTGCAACCACTAATTGCTAATATCACGCGGACCCCTACCAGGTAGTTTACACCTATTAACATTGCTCAGCCAAGTTGTCAATTGATTTCGTGGACTGGCAAAATGTTTCGATTCGACCATTTCCCAATTATTTATTAGTGCATGGAAAATTGCACTACTATATTTGTCGGCAATATAAAACCGTTGATCTGTTATATAAATTTAAACACTGACATACAACCAGTGAACTTCTTTATACAGGAATTTAATAATAATGATAATAATGGCAGTTTGCCCTGTTACCTACCTGCCTAACGTCCTTAAACTACGTGAAGCGTAAACGCTACGGTTATTGTGAAAACGCAATGAATGTAAAAGTCATAAAAATTCTTTAATTTCGCTCTGCGTGGTTAGCTGGCAGGGCTTAAGAATAGGAACGACCTTAGCATTGGCTAGACGAAAATTGACCATTAAGAAGGCTGCTTGGGATGTAATGATACTATTATTGGAAGAATCTTTCAAAACAATGTATCACTCAATTGTGTTCAATAATTTCACATTAATAATAAATTTTTTAAGATTACCTAACGGTTGTAAATATCCAAAATTAAAGTAATTTCCATAGAAATACTCGTCCATCTGGCTATAGAGCATTTCTTCAATGGTTCCTTTATATTCATAAAGATAATTTTTCAACTTTGATCACATGGTTTCTATGCTGTTCGTGCGAGTTCCTGTTGAGAGATGCGCCAAGTGTCGGATGTGAGCGACGATCTGATGACTGTATCCAAATCTTGATAGGCACTTGTATGACTTTAAATCATCGGTGTAAATTGCTGTTCCCTGTTCAACATATTTCCTGATAATCGGAGTTAAGGTAGATGTTTTCGGTCAGAAACCCATTCGAAGTATCCTTTTCCAAAATATCAAATCCAAATACCGAACATCTAAAATAGGCTTTAATATAAAAACTACCTGCCTACATTATATATATGCAGCGTTGTCGGTTATATATTTTCTTTTTAAAAACCTTTCTCCTGCAAAAAAGCAAACCATAACTTTCTCCCAGAAATTAGCGAGCATGCGGTAGATCGTCAAATTGTTGTGTAAACTGTGCCCAATGACCTTGAGATGAAAAATTGCCGGCTCATTAGTTTGTCCGTATTCTATTATTCTACTGGTTAGCTTCTGCGTATTCATAATCGTCTCACGTGAAACACTAAAATCAAATGATATAAGTTTGGGGGTACTAAACTAACTAGATATCGCAATGGGTTCGATAATGAAATTTCAAGGAATAACAAAGTAAGTGCTTTTTTCTACGAAGCTTCTTCATTGTTTGTAGGCAGCAAGATAACTTTCACCAGCACTATCAGATATACGCATTCACAATATTAAGCTACCATCAAAACCAGCACCCTACTCATTAAGGTCAGGATTTCGGAAAAAAAGAAATTTAATAATCAAAAACAAATTTAAATAAATGGATTAGGTTATCCAGAAACTGAAGCTTAATTTACCAATTATTCTCGAACCTGCCTTCTCAGTTTGGTTAAAACAGATGGCTGGATTACCCTTGTTAGTCATTAGGATGAAAATCTCCGGGCTAATTCAACATTTTGAATGTTCCAACTGACGGCGCTGGAACGACATGTTATTATAAAGGGTTCTACTAGTTGACTACTCTATAGGAAAATCTGTTATCATCTAGTAGATAATTATTTTTAAGTCTTATGGGTTTCGCTGAGTGTTCTCGTAAATTTTCCGACCTGGAGGGCTAAAAACATTTGCGCTCAACACAATAGATGAATCAAAGTTGAACAGAGAAGAGGCCGAGTCGTGTAATCATTTTATTGGTTATATCTGTGTTATGTCGGACCACTAAGGAAGATTGTAAAACTTTCAGAACTGTGTTTTAAAGGACTAATTTAGTTATTCTAGTCGTGAGTAGTGTAAATATTACATTTCTATTATTGTTACGTTTCGCTTACCATATCCTTCTGTTTAGCATATTTGCTGTTATTATATTGTCTCTTATTATGGACTACAGTTAATTAGTTGTGTACACGTTGTCTCTATTCACCACCACTATTTCTTTTGTTCTGCATCAATGTTAGTTTCCTAATTCGTTGACTGTGTGGTCTGGCTTTATGTATATATAAAGGAATGTATAAAACATAATCCGATTTTGTTTGGTTGGTCTGTCGGCTTGTGATCTTCTTATTACGGCTTGGGACTCAGTGGCATAAGTCAGACGCGCAATTATCGACTAGGCATACCTAATTGGCGTTCAATCAACCGACCTAAAATTTCTTGCGTCATAACAATCTGCACGCTTGTTTATAGGAATAATAGTAAAGGAACTGGTCAGCAGGGGGGGGGGAGAGTAAGTTGAATTTATTAGTACTTCTTACAGAACAAAGTTTAATGGTTGCGTGTCAATGATTAGATTTTGATATCAGTTTGGCAAGTGTAATGTTTCATTATGAACATGTGCTCAATTATGCGTGGAATCAAAGGTGTATATCGAATAATATCTGGTTTCCACAACTTAACAGAAGCGATTTATCAGTAGTTAGACTAATAATTATTGTATATGATGGTCAAGACAAATTCATGCAATACTTTGAAGAAGCATGTAGAAAAAGTACGGCAAAACTGATCGACGAAATTCAAGAGTTAAAATTGTTAAAAGTCAACTTAATAACCTATCTTAGTTGACAGGAATCGAAACGTTAAACCGACCTCTAGAAAGGTTGTGTATAGTTGGGAGAGTTCGAAAAATTCTGTAGTGGTGAAGCGGATCGGACGTTACTATTGTGCATCAGTAAAATCAAAGAAGTTTAAATTTATAAAAAGTCCCTGAAGTTGTGAGAGACGATTGTTTCCATAACGGGGGTAACACTGATCAATCGACATAACGTGATTAAATGCTTGTCGTTCTAGTTGCTTACTGACAGTAATAGCCGTTTCGGACGCCATATGGTGTTTTTTAGTGCGGATTTGGAGGAATAGATGATTTTGTTGGGGCATTGAAAAAACTCATGTTGATCGTGACTGGTACAATTAAGATCGAAATATAGACTATTTGGAAAAGAAAAATAGGGATGAATGTGTCGGGAACTATGTACTCAACATAACTGATAGCCCACGCGCCAATGGAAAGTACTAAAAGTGGTTAATTGTTATTATATACGGTGGGTATTATGCGTTGAGTATTATGCTCCCTAAACTTTACCGTTGACGATACCGCTTACATGATCGTCAACGATGCTGGCGAAAACAATCACTCCTTATGGTTCTGCCACATCAACCACGTCTTCTGGAAAGCGATAAGACTAAGTGTGAAAAACATATAGTCCAAGACCAGAGTCTTATTGCCAACTGTACTGAAGTGAAAGGTCAGTTAAGTGTTTTCGTCGCGTAGCTAGTGGGATAGTGATGCGGTAATCATACAAAGGGTAGGGTTGGGAATGTCAACCCGAAAAATGAACATTATCTACCCCACGTACTTCGGCCAGTGATGATATGGCCCTAACAACTATTCATAATTTAAGGAGATTTGTAGTATTTTCACATCACTGTTTCATATCTGATTATAAACACTGGATATGTGAATTTTGTTATTTCATTGCAATTTACTACATGGGTTTTATTCAGTTCGGGTTGCTTGTGACGTTAATAATACAGTAGTTGTTCATTATTTGTATCATCGTATGCTCCACTCAACAGAATAATTAAGCCTCTTTACTTTAAAATCTATACAAACAATTTTCATTTTTTGAAGTGGTTTAGTAAACACGTATTTATAATTGTTTTAGAACACTTTCTTATTGCGTTACTTTGGTAATGTTGGCTATTTGTTTTATGTACTATTAACATTTGCATTCTGTATCCTCACCTTTTATTAAAATAGCTGTCTGCATACAATTACACTACATTCATTCCCTATTTTCCACTCGTATATCACCATAGCGCAAGGGTGATGTTATACTCACTTGTTTACCACATAACTGAAGGATCAACTAGATTTAGTTGCGCGTTTTACTGTGGGTACTGAGCTTTGGCAACCCGAAAAGACTTTCCAGTAAAAAATGATACATCGCATCTACAACGTGAGAGGCGCTTTGTGATAAAGAGGAAGGCATATTTGTTATCACTGGAAATTAAAGATAAAGTGTGTTTTTCTTACTTTTAGGTTGTTCATAATGTGTGTAGCATGAAGGATCTACACATACGTTATGTTTTTCACCAATTAAACAAAGAATCGGGCCTAGGTTTATGTTATAAAGTACTTATTGTTGTTCTTGCTTTGTGAAAATACTAGCAGTAAGAAGGGTGTGATATAACTTGAGCACTCTCTCTTTAGTGAACTATCTTCCTGAGTCACCTCTCGAAACACAACGATGTCAGAATTCGCTTAATCCTTCTGTCCTAGTCTCTTCGGAGGTTTTACACTAGCAACAGTAGTTCTAACCGCTCCTTCCATAAAGTAGGCACCAGGGCTGTGATAACTGCAAATTATGATAGTCTAGTGGCTCAATAGACCCAGTCCATGTTCATTTACTAGTTGCTGAAGATGTATTTCGAATATAATTCTACCACTATTTTATGTGGAAGACAGTAGTCGCAGGTGGTTATAAAAATGTTACTTTCTAATAACCCAAGCAACTCATATTTTTGTTTGTGGCTGCACTTATCTCGGAAGACCTGCATTGGCTCCCGGAAGGTCTGACGAAAAAATGCTACCAGCCCTGAATAGAGAGAGTAAAAATTCAAAGTTAACACTTTTAGCTTCATAAAGCAGCGTAGTTTTTGGCTAAATCAGCTTTATCTCGGATACCTAAGATTTTAAGTTGACAGATGATATAGCTTATCCGATAAAAGGGAATTTCGTCAGTTAATAAAAGCTGGGGTCCTTTCTGTTCACACTCTAGAATCAGAGGCGTATTGCCTGTTTTTCGAATTTTCGGAGGTTGGTTAAAATTTAATGAGTATCGGAGGTTTGGAGTCGAAGCACTTAAGTCCCAGTTTTTACAGTTTAATAAACACTTGGGTAAGGATTATTAGAATCAAACCACTCAGTACATTCGATTTCAGGCTAACATGTCTTGGCTGTAAGTTCATTAACTGGTTTAGCTTTGTTTGAGAGCACATACTGAATTATTTTGGCAGCCTTATGATTGTCAAAAATGACGTTTTAAGATCTGCGACGACATGTATTTACGGTCCAAAATTTAATTGTGATTTTGAAAAGTCAGTACGGCTGTATATTTAAAATTCCTTCATATGGTATATATATATATATAAATCCACAAATTTTCATACTTTTCAAATCACGTTAAAGAAGACTGCATTTTTTCACCCTAGATTTTGTTTAGCATTATATATTTGTCATCTACATTACATACTTCTTACGGTTTCAGTTTCTGGGGAATTTTTATTGATGAAACTAATACAAAGTACCGTAGGACGGTGTGATGGGAAAAACTGATAGGCATGCATTCATGCGATAATATGGATACAGAACTACATGAATAATTGTGTACATTAGTCATACATATAAGACTAAAATATATTAAGCCAACGTAATAGTCGTGAGGATTATACGTGCTCGTTATATATTTTTACGGAATTATCAAATTAAAATGTACCTGTATTAGCTATAAAAGTTACAGTGGTGAAATGTGGTGAAAGTGTGAGTAAAGAGATGCATAGTGGTTTGAATAATTAAACTACGAAATCGAAAATAATTAAGAATAAAGAAAAGTACATGTGGGGAAACGAAAACAGTAAAAATAATTCTAAGCTTTTAATGCTTAAATTGGTATGGCTAACTAGTTAAATTTAATCTGGCCCAACGTGTTTACATTTTGCTCTGGCTTGTAAAGGACAGCCTGTTAGTGCCTGTATTTTATCTTATTTAATCACATACGGCTTATTTACAATAATAGTTAGGAAGAAACCGTTTTGAATTTCATCAAAGGAGTATACGTATACAATGGTCAAAATTAAAAATGAAATGCCAGCACAAATTATCATACATATACATATAACTTTAAAAAAAGTAAAATCATAATCTGAAAATAAGAAAATGTGTGGATAATTATGTGATGTGGAAAATCAATAGGTAATTATAGCGGAAATTCAGTGTCAATAAGCTTATTGGACAATTGATGATCTCATAATAACTGAAAAATTAAACTATGGAAGTATCAGCTAAATCGTTAATTGTTATATAAGTGATGATAGAATATGGGTAAAAATACTAAAATAAAACAAAAGTATACGCTATTGTATATGTGAAATATACAGAAAATCAGTATTTATTTAGTACATTTTAACCTCATTTGATACATTTTGATCAGTTTATACAGAGCTGGGACCTTGTTTTTGCATATCGTTATTTATTACTTGGTAGTTAGGGCGATCACATATACTTTTATCCAAGAGGTAGTTATTAAGTAGTATTTTAAATTCAGTTAATGATTCGCTGCTGCGAATATATTTAGGAAGTTAATTTTATAATATTCGATATCTCGTTGTAAAGAAGTTTTGAGGTGACTCTGTATGATATAGCTGGATAATGGTTATGTTTGCTCTGTTACGTAGGTTATGTAAGTAGGCAAGAAGTTTGAAAAACAAGAGGTACCACTGATAAGGCTATATATGAAAGTAAGATTTAACTTTCGGCGTCTCATTCAAATAGGTTCTAGTTTTAATTTTGCACATTCTTGGCGATAATCGACTGTCACAGTAGCCTAGTAAGCGTTTAGTGAATGCTCGTTAAACTCTCAATTTTCACTAAGTATGTGTGCTTAAAGTTGCTGCAATGTAAACAACCATACTCAAATATGGGAAGAATACACTTTCTGTATAGTAATAATTTTGAGTTTTGACCGCTAAAGATTTCCCTTATAAACCCCATCAGCTATCTCGCCTCGAAAATATGAAATACTGCATACTCTGAGAAGTTTATGCTATTATTATATCAACCCCTCTTCAGACCACGGACAATGCCAAGGGGATTTATTTGTTCATCATCAACGTTACGATTTAGGTTCCAGTTGCGACCAATAGAAATATATCCACTTTTGCGTACGTTTAGTAAAAGGTGCCATATTTTAGTCCACTCAGATAAATTGTTGATTTCTTCTTAGATTGTTCTTGTAGTTGTAGTTTCCTTATTGGAGGGTGGAAATGAATAAGCTACGTTAAAGTCGTCAGCTAAAAGGAAGATTGTACCTTGTAGAAATTACTGATGTATGTCATGAATAAAAAGAGGGAAGAGTAATGGTCCAATCACACTTCCTTGTACGACTTCATTAATTACATTTGCTTGCATTAAGTAGCTGAATCCAAACCTTAAAATTTAGCAACGCCGTGTTAGAATTGATTTTAATCAGTTTAACAATGGGTCCTGCATTCCAAAATATTATAGTTATGAATGGAGAAGGTTGTGAGAAACACTATCAAGTGCTTCACTGAAGTCAAAATAGAATACAATTATTGAAACGCCTTTGTCTCTTCTAGGAGTTACACAGTCGCAAAATTTTAAGTGTGACGTAGCACATGAGCTGTTTATCATAAACCCATGTCGAGATGAGCTGATCAGGTTTTCAGAATGTAAGAATGATAAAAGTTGTTTGTGGATGGCTTTTTCTACGATTTTGGACAACACGGATGTGGTGTCAATCGGTTTGTAGTTATCTATTACAGTGCATGATCCGCTCTTGAATCGCAGCATTTCGAGCGACGTTTCCATATAGATAGGATGGATAGTTTCGATGAGAAACCTGGTAGTTCCCTGCTGCCATACTTCATGAAGTATACTCAAATACCATCAGGTCCATAATTATTAGATTTTTTCAGGGTAGCTATGGCTCTTTTGATATTCAAGCAGGTGAAGCGAACTGTAGACAGACTCCAAAATGTCTCTGTGGATAAGGTTGTCGAAGTAACTATGGTTTATATGGAATAAAATTGTTACTCAGCTGTTACTTGAAACTTTATTCTGAGGATACTGTGGATAAATCGACTGGGATATATAATAGCATGAAAAATACCCGTCACTATTTATTTTGTCCACATACAACTTATTTACAATAAGCGTTGTTAAGAAACCGTTTTGGATTTCATCATTTTAGTATAATTATACAGTAATTTAAATTGGTTTACATGTCAAAACAGTATTAAGGATAAAACGCTAGTGTAAAGTGGGATATATATATATATATGACATTAGAGGGGTCCCATTTTTGAATAAAGAAATGTGTGTGTACATGAGTAAGTATATGATGTTGAAAATCATTGGGTAAATATAGCACAAATCTGGTGTGTATAGGCTAATTAGACAACTAATAAACCCAATAATCAATAAAAGGTCATATTGTCATCGAAATTGTGGATTGTTATATTAGTGATGATAAAAGATGGATGATGATCGTCTGGACGCTCGGTTGGTTAGAGACACTTGGAGGATTTTAGTAATGACTTCATGTATGAATCATCATACAGAATACTGTAACCATACATATTTTGCATAAGGAAATCACGTCATCCCTATTTCTATAAAAATAAAGTAGAACAGATCCAACTCACAGAGTCAGTTCATGTAGATATTGTCTGGGCCTTCAGACCTCCTCGTTTTTCGAGCAGTATATATATGATTTGTGAAATCTGCCAACGAAAGCAACAATGTTGGCACATTTTATCAATTCTCTGAAAAGAAAGGTTTAGTTACAGCTATTTTGAAGACATGTACTCAAGTTATTGTACTTTAGTTTCCCCTGCAATACTGAAGTCACAACTGAAGATTAGTCAGTAGCCATTTTCTCCACCAGTTTAAAAATCTATGAGGAATCGGTGGCCAGTTTACTGGTGATTACACCTATTAAGTGTGGGGATAATAACTAAGTACAACTTAATATGCATTCAGGAAAAGTTATATTGGACAAAATTCATAAGAACTAGCGCCAATACCAACTAAAGAATGTTTGTTAGCCGCTCCGTATCAGTCGTACTTTTAAGTGTATCCAATATGTACTTAGTTTATGACTATTATATACTCTACTTAGGGGTCTTTGAATTGAGAGGTGATTGAAAGCAATCCTTTACCATATGATGGAACTTGGGGCAGGACAAAAAGAAAACTCATGACTAGTAAGTTCACCCAAACAGCTTCTCAATAATCACAATGACTATGCGGAAATAGAAAATTTGCCACTCCAATTTTCAAATGAACAATCTCTACTTTATGACGAAATCTAGCAAATATTTATTATTTACGCTCTTCTAAACTTACAACACATAAGGGTTGTGTTACCTACATCTACGGTAATGAATAATGAACAAAAATAATATCGACTACTCCCTCATTTTCGAGACGTGAAATAATATTCATAACAGTCATAAGAAGCTTTGTAAATCCAACACCCTTCAGAATTCAAAAAGTTATCGCCAATGACGCCAAACACAATTTGAATGGAAATTGGCTCTAAGGTTTCTAACATGATTTTACCTTAACCTTCTACATATCACAATTTCTATTATAAAGTAAGTAGAAGGCTGCAACTAGTTAACTTACGCGATGTTTCGTGCAAGCCGCATCATAGAATGACTCTTTTAGCCCACTCTAACCACGGTGGAAAGGCTTCTTTACCAATACAAGCTAGTTAGTTTATTAAATATGAAAATAACAGAGACTAATACTGACATAATGACACACTCTACATTACGGCAAGTTCCATGTGAAACTGTTTACATCTACTTAGAAGATATTTTTAGTCCAGCAAATGCAGAGTTACGTCTGTAAGAAAATTTGGAAGAAAGAATAGTAAATGAATAACCAGCAGACGACGAGTTAGTAAGCGAATCAAGTACATTTACATTGAATAATAAGAGCAGTTGGTTAAAATAAAGAATGAAGCATGAGTGATACGACGTTAATCTGATAATCAAAAGTAGGTCACAAAAGAGACATGAAATCCACTACACACGACGTAGATTGAGTATTGCTCCGATATGTCCACTTCAATCAATCCTGCGCAGTCCGAAGGACAAAATAACAACATAAGGCGAAATGAACTGCATCAACTGTGATACATACTGTAACCGACAAAGCGGTCGAATTCTCTATCTATGTTCAATAGACACCAATAAGCCGTTAAACATCACGACATATTGTTTCTTGTAACAATACATACAGACAATTACGGACCCAAGATTGGTCTGAGAAAATATGATGATTTTAGATAGAGTAAGCATATAGAAAACCAAACAATTTTTAGAAGCCTAGTAATCAAATTAACTAGCAACCAATATGCATATTGATGTGGATGATATTTGCCAACCATTCGGAAACTCATTATGTAACTTCAATACTATGAATCAGGTCAGGAGAAATTAAAATGAACTCGCAAAAAATGAGAGAACAAGTATCAACAACCTCCAATCAAATACACTGTTGACAGGATCAACTGGTTGTCACTTATGGGGAAAATTACATAACTTGTTTTTACCGGAAGTCGTCTGAAATCACGATGAAACTGCCTCAATTAAACCTTCCAGCTCAGAGAAGTCATTTAAGCCAAGTTTACACACAATAGACATGTCGACTACTAAGCTTCTATCGTTAACACTATTAGGCTGGCAAACTAGAGAAAGATGTTACCCATAGTGGCTTGAGTTGTGATCTGGTGGTGATTCATGACAGCGCACTTTCGACTAGTCGTCCCCGCTAAAACAATCATGGTCAGCATCAATATCGAGAGACTATGTAACTATTTATTTTGGGGATTATTTACAGCTACATTACTTTCATATTCCGGCACTTGTAAACAATTAGTATAGTGCCCCCTAATGACGCCGCTCTTGGCTTGTGAAACCTTTTCAATTTGAAACGGACTCATTTATCTAACCTAAAGTTTTACCGATCCGTCTAACGCTTCCGCTAAAAGCTGTCACATTGGGTAGGTAGACCGTAAACACGAAAAATACCAAAGACCAGGGATAACACTCTCGAAACAACAAGTTAGAGTGAAGAAGCCAGTTATCTTACATAATCTCGTGATGAACATATCTGCAGATATTGGATATTGAAAACTAGTTACAAAAGATTCGGCGCAATAATTCGCGCTGTATTTCACAAACACCATGAGCTATCACTCGTGATGGGCCTTGAGGAAAGTAAAATTGGTCATACAAGTAAACTTAACTGTAATGCACCAAATTTATGTTTCTTCGCACCCATTTCACCGGGAAGAATAATCCATCAATGTACTCTAGAGTTGTGGAAGAAATCTCATCGAGGTAATTATAATGTAGAATATTTTCTGCTCATTTAACATGTTCAGAACTTTTTAATTTCTCAGACAAGGTAATGGTGTGTACCTATCAAGTGCCACATGATTGCACATCGGCATTTTGTCTTACTCGGCAAAATATAGTGAATTTCCGAAAATCTTGTTCTGTTTTCTCTTTGAGAAAGCGCAGAGAATACACAAAAATGGCTGAGCATTTCGAATATAATCACATACCTGCTCATTTGTCATCTATACAGGTAACTGAATTTTGGTCAGCAATTACTTTTAGAACTTACACTTCAAATCAGTTTTGGACCTTCACAGTGGATTGGCAGTTGTCCATTTAGCACGAGATATGATAACTCAGTTTGCGTTAGTTGACTTGCGGATTAATAAATTTCTTGGTTCTTTCGGTCGACAAACGATCCACTTTAGTCCTGAGTCAACCATAGGAAAAATATCACCCGATGGTACGCATTGTCTAGTCAGGCTCCCTTGGTCGAGTAATAAGCGAGTTTATATTCTCAAGGTATGTTGTTGATTACAATCCGTAACTTTTGATATTTTTGACGTGAACTGTTAGTTAGTTAGCCGCTACCCGAAGTATTGTACAAAATTTACAAAATCGCTGCTCTAAAATGATTTCAGTATATTCTAGTAATATTACTGAAGCCCATGGATATGTGAACAAATATAACAAATACTTAGCTAAGAATGTCAAGTGTTCCAGGAGCAGATTTATTCATTATTTGTTGACTTGAAAATATTGATGTCCATGTTTAGTTCATAGTTTGCACCTATAATTAGCAATTGAAAGCTTTATATTTTTGTTTTCTGGCTAGTAATATTGCAATAATCGTCCATGCTCTGTAGGACTTATACATCTGGTTTTGTTATACTAGCCGACATACTTTCATATATTTATTTTGTAAATGCTTTCAAATCATAACTAGGGTTAGATTCTATACTTTCAGATGTTGGTGTTACTAGTCTCACTTTCAAATATTTGCAAAAACATACTCATGTATATTGTTGAGTACTAAGACAGCATATCTAGCGTTTATTCTGCCATTTTTACATGAGTTTGTTACTTGTTAGGAGATTAAGAATAGTTACAATTTTCTTTAAAAACATGTACTGTGGTTCTATTTTTGAAAGGAACTCGAAAGCTGTCATTATAGGTCGGTCAAACTTAAATATATCTTGTTGAAAGTGGAATGAATGACTAGAAATGATGTTTTATTGTTGCACTTCTAAGACGGTGAATGTTTTGTGAATAATATTTTGTAATTTCGCTTAATGGCTTACTTGTTGATATTACTAACAGAGTGCTTTCTAAATGTAACAAAGAAGTCCTAGGATTTCTGCTTGCAAATGGCTTTTAATTACCTTATAAAATGGTAGACGATGTCATTATGTAAATCACAGAAATATTAGCACTACATAAAGTTAACGTCATTAATCCTCTGAAAGTTTGAGATAGCGTCAATGATTTCATTCACTAAGTTTTGAATTCATCTGTAATCGAATTATCTGTGATTTTCCTCTGAAAGTTTGCCTTTGTAGGTGTTAGACGCACGCTTTCTTGTCAGAAAAATGCTGTGGCACTTGTCAATTCAGATGCTTAGTTATCTTTATCACTTTCTAGTATTTATTTTTAGAAACTAAGGAATCGTTATTCATCATTCATCTTCTATCATTAATGTTTAGACTATGGTTACTTTATGTTCATGGTGAGCCCGAAAGTTTGTTGTTTTTAAGAAATTATTTTGAGATAATAATTCCCTTATCGAACTTGTTAATAATCTATTCATCTTAAGATGCGTTACTCGCGTTCATTTTAAAAGTTTAACTTTAAAATTATGTGCATTTTAGAAACTTTTAATTCCCATGATAAAACGTTTCTTAATGCTTATATTCATGTTTGTTTTCGAGAAGCTACGAGCTATTAGAGTATAAATGATCACTTTTGTCTTTGTCGGATTTAGGACGAAGAAGCTAATTAATTCCATTGAATTATAACTCGATTAATGGTCTATGATGAAATAATAATAATAATAATTTTATAATTGCCAAATCATGGGTGATAATTATTTGTTGTCAAATGATTAAAACAACCCAGTGAGCTGTATCTAATTAGGAGCCAATGAGTAGTTTTAGGTAAGGGTGGTAAACCAGTCTGCTAGGTTATAAGTATATGGTGACTGTATAATGTGTTGTGTTGAGTCTCTGTTCAATTCAAAACAATACAATACTAACCGAAGTAGAAGTGAGACTGGTAAACTTATGGTAATATAGTTCTAGTTTGTGAAGTTAGTAAATGCCTGTTTAAGTTGGTCAGGAAGTGTCAGAACTGTTTTCTAAGGTCTACGAAGTAGTAAAGGTCGATGATTCTTATGTTTAAATAGTATTTCATATCCACTGCCTTGTGTTTCCTAACAGGTGATCATTCATTGTTTATTAATGGTTCGTTTCTACGTAAATCTTTTAATTTTCCTTGCTTACGTTGTCTTTCGAAAATTAAAATCGCTACATATGTTACATTATGTTTCACTCAATATCCCTTTGGGTAATTTATGTTAACTAGCTGAATATCATCCTAATATAATAACAACACTTTGTTTTATTCCCAGCATATTTTTGCTTGTCATTTTAGCTATATAATCTACGGAATAGTGAACTCGTTTCTGAACTTCCACTAGCTAATTCCTCGAATTACGATGACTTACCATCAAACACCTCTCGTTTACCGTTAGCCCCATATCAAGAAAATAATAGATATTCAAATATTCGACCATCATATGATGTTTCACCAACATCCAGCTCAATCACTGCAGACTTCAGAGGAAATATTCAAAATGAGAATCAGTTGCAAATAGGCCCAGCTCGTTCTTCTCAGGTGTTGTTTGCTTTTGATCCACGATTTGTGAATTCCCGAATAGCAATAACTAATGTGGACTTTCCACAGTGTCTCAATTCCCAGAAGTTATCTTCCAACTGGGTCCCAGGAATACAGGCCACTATTAGTTTGGTGAAACTCCCCACATGGGAGTGCTTAGGATCAACTAACAAACTTTGTTCATGGTCGCCTTCAAGTCGTCATGGGTCACCTTTTGTGAACAATCCTACATATAGAGACCCGACAAGACGAAGACGATCATCAGATGCTAATCATCTTGGAGGTCTTTTTAATCCGAACTCACTCAGTTATACTTTTCCCCACATTATGAGTATATTTTACTCAAGAGATGGGTATTTTCTATTTGCCATCACTACAGAATCCCGTAACTGTCGATGTTCTATCATTGGTAACGTTAATCATTCCGTAAATTCTCTATCATCAGACTTATCTGGTTACGTTGACGATGTCTGCAACCCTTTAAGTTCAAGTCGATCAACAAATAGTGGCACTGAAGGTACTAGGTCTCATCAAAGGGTTATGGGTTCTGCGCAGGGTATCGAATCCAATCCACGCTACAACTCCAAAATTAATAGTACGTCTCCAATGTTAGCTCCCACATTGCCTGGTTGCACAACTTTGTGGCTTACTATCTTCAATTCAGATACTTTAGAAAGGCTAAGAATCCTGAGGTTTGACCGGTCAATATGCCCAATTCACACATGTCCTACCAATTACCTACCAGTAATGAGCCGTTGTGGATCTAGGATTGCTTTAATTACACGACAAGCGGTAGGATTTTATAACAACACTAGCAATCAGAACACCAATATTAATTCACGTGAATACTTACTTTCCAGCTGTAAAACGCTTCCTGTATCCTTAAGACACTCAATCCCTTCTATAAGTGTAGAGGCTTGCTCAGATCCACAATGGATGAATAACAAGGGTGTTTGTCAAGAAATCAGCAAAGAAAATTCTGGAAAACGCGTAAGTCACGTTTAACTGTCTTAGTGTTACTGTTTTCTTACTGATAAATGTTTACATTTGTCATAAAATTATAAGTCTCACAACAAAGTATAATTAGTTTAATGATCCCTGTATAGTAATTGAAAACAAGAGATATTCGAGCGAGCATTTATTGTTTTCAATAACCTCGTCATCAGGTCTTTACAATTGTAAATCTATAAATATTCTATTGTATCGGCCAAAATAATGCATATCAAAACATATATGTTGAACCAATCATTTAGACAATGATACGTGTTGAGAATGGTAAACCTTTACATTGGTTATAAATTTGAAAAGTAATTTAAAAACAAGGATAAGGAAAATTAATAAGCGAACTGGTATGTTCAGTTGGTTGTAATAATAAGAATAATAAAACAATAATAATATATTAATGTAATAAAAAACTGTTGTCCGAGCTATAATAATGATAAGAAATTGGAATAAATTGGGGGAAGATAAGTGCTTAATTAAAAATGAGACAATATGGGGATAAACAGAAGAGTGGTTTGTGAAGTAAACTTATAATAGTTACCGTATGTAATGAGTAGCACAGTCTCAAGCCAAGGTAGATCGAGAGGCTGAACATATACTTAAGGGTCAATCTTTCCTAAAACTCTTTCCTTTGTAGAAAGGAAATATCACTATCATGTTATGTCTGAGGGAAACGTCTTACTACCGTCACACTTCTGTACAGTTGGTAGTACTACTTCGCCTTCGAACCTTAGGCTTGCTGTTGTTAATCTTACCACATTTCAACTGACCTGCCTGGCATTGTAGGACCTTGAAAAACGATTGTTTCATCCAGTATGGCTCAATTGGCCCGTCATGACAAGCAAACCTAACCAGCACGTTAAGCTAGCAATAACAGTCGGGCTCAACTCAAAGAAGATAGATCAGGCTTTGAAGTCGCGACATAATAATTGAAATCTAAACATCCTTGATCACCAAATCACTACATCTCATCCTGTTACTTATTAGTTCTAGGAGCAATACAACTCATTTATATTTTGGGAAATCATTTTTATATTACGGTCATTCGTAACGACCCGGTTATTAAAGCCAAAGGGGTTGAAACTTGTCATCTAATGATTGGAATACAAGTGTTTTCATATCTACATTTCCCATTTTAATAATTATGAATACGACATGAAAACTTGGGAAATGTAAGTGTGTAAGTAATCGAAAGAGACTATGTATGAAATAAATGAACTTAGATTGAATACTTAACGATGGGTTCATAGATAAAATTGCCAAGGTAAATATAAATAAAAGTTATCATCAAGAAATTATAAACGTTTATCGGGGTTTGATTCCTATCAGTAATTAGATATGCTTTTACTCAGAAGTAAGGATCTTAAGGTACCAGTGAAACGTCCCCTTGAAAAGAAGATCAACAAGAAAATCAGCTGAAATAAATTTTACGTTGTTATGTAAAGTCAAGCGGTCAAGATTCATACAAGATCAATACTACTAATCCGTAACCTGTCATTTAAAGTGGAATGGTGTCTAAATTTCTATATGAACAGTTTTTAACTGATAACAAAATGATATGACTAAGCGAATTTTATATAACAATCGAAACGTATTTAAACTGGCAATACATGATTCGACAACCAATATGATTGCTGCCCCCGGAACCTTATGTCTCACTGAGAAATGGGACATCAAAGCCCAGCCTATGATTGCTAAAAATGTATTTTATGAAAAAATACTATTATTTTATGTGCATGCTTTGTTTACAGTAATTATTAGTTAAGTTTAAATTGTAACCAAAACAAATATCATAATGAATACGTGACATGGATTCGTCAGAATACAATCGAATAATGAGCTTGAAGGATTATTTCATTGAATTAATCCATTACCTCATACTTGATCTCTTAATTTTTAAGGCCACATTTAAAATCATGGTTATCTATATAAATCTTTATTTGATAAAGTTCGATTGCAGTTAGCATTGAAATCCAGAACATATGTTTTGTCATGTACTCGCTTAAGTCGCACATCAAGCTGATGAAATTCAAATAGGGCGAAACATGTCTTAAATTTCAATGTTAACTGCAATTAAGCTTCACCAAATGAAGATTTATATAGATAACCACAATTCGCAAATATGACCTCCCCTCTAAAGGCAGACTGTTACTTCAGAACTGATTTCAGTCACCTGAGCTAAAGATAGGGAGTAAAGCAGTTAAGTACATCGGCCACTTCACTCATCTTGGAAATTTAATTAGCTCTGATAAGTTGGTCCCTGACGAAACTTCAGTTCGAATTCGAAAGCTCGTCTAGATTTTATCAACTTTTGTCACCTATGGCGTAGACGAGATATTCGTCTCTTGACGAAAGGGAGTGTTTACTGTGCAGCAGTTCGCTCTGTCTTACTGTGTGGATATAAAACCTGGCCATTAAGAGTAGACGACATTCGTAAATTATTGGTATTTGATCAGCGGTGTCTTCGAAACATCGCCTGCGTTTTCTGGGATCACCGGGTTAGCAATAACCAAGTTAGACGCCGGGTATTAGAGAAACGTGGTTAATCAGTGAATGGGGTTATGAATCTTCATTGACTGGGAAAGTTGAGATTTGTGTTACGTAGGCCACTTGCTTTGATACGCGATGTTGATTGATATTGGAGTAGGATAGAGGAAAGTTAGGTGCAGTCAAACTAAAACACGGCATCAGTCCATGAAGTCACTGACTGCTGGTTAGAGTCGTGTCAGTAGATGCAGATTGCCTAGTTGGGGTTTGCGCGAATGCCGTAACCAATGAATACAGGCTCTGAGTGACATGACTCAGAATCGGTCAGTGGCACATATGTATCCACTCTTTGTCCTCCCTTAAATTGTGAGCTTAAAATTATTTCATAGCTTTCTTTCCAGGTACTCTTTTTTTAAAATTATTATTATTATTATTGAAGTAACTGCTACTCCTACTAGTTTGGTGCCAATCATACTGTACTGATGAGGTGTTGCAACTTGGACCAATCCACATGTGCCAGGTTCTGTGCTGATTCTACATACACATGCATATACTTGCTTTCAAGTGTTGACACCTATATAAGTCACAGATATGTGGCTATCTAGACTTAGCTCAACTGATTACTTGTTTAAATGTTGTCTACTGAATTCTATTCCCAGTATGAACATCACTGAGTTGTAGTGACATCCTGTTGACGAGTTTCAAGTAAGACGGAACTCCTTTCTTAAATTTTACTGTAAAAACTCGTAACAAAATTGATGAATCAAAGGGATTCTCTCAGTATGCACGTATGCCAATAAATATTGATAAACATCAACAATGCTAAATCACAAATCCTTACGAATAAATTCTTTCGTTAGTTCTTTTCTACACGATGCCTAAAATTGCTTCCAGAAGAGATATCATTCAGAAATACAAACTAGTCATTATTTTAAATTTCTATCTTTGTATTGGAATGAAATTGTTTTTTATTGCTCCTTATCATTGTTAACTTTACTACATATCAAGTTTCATTTTTTATGTAATTACTAGGATTATTTGAAATTACACCTGTCTGTTTTTATTATCTGTAATTGTTGTGGTAAGCAATAGTTCAATGTCTAAGGAATATGATAGAAAAATTCCGGATGTATTTTGTAAATTAGTAACGTCTTGTCGATATTGAAACTTATAATTAAAAGATTAGTACCTGAGATAACTTGGAAGTACTTTAATGCATATTAACAGGGCTGAATAAATGTTTCGGGTTTTTTAAGTGTCGATTTCCAAATTGTAAAAGTGGCTTATAGTGTTTGCTTTCTCTCAGACAAAGTCTGTCGTTACTTTAGTTCTATTTCTTTGTTCTGTCAGGAAATATTATTTGGACTTATTTTATCATCTCGTACGGAACTAGCTTAATATATATATCATGTGCTTTAATTTAGACTGAATTCAAGAAACAACAACCATTTGTCGTTCCATCCTGCTTATTCACTCAACCGCGAAATTTAAATCTGAGTCATCACTTATCTACTTCATTACCTTCTCCTTTATCAAAAATTCACTTGTCTTCTACCAGTTCACCATTTCGACAAATTACTGGTGGTTGTTCAAGTTCGGAATTAAGTGTTTCCTCATATCGTCCTACGGCCGTTTCTTTTGAATCTTCTTTTATAAGAACTCAATGTAATTCACCTGGCAGTTCTGCTGTTGTACCTACATGTACCAGCAGTAGTGGTGCTGTTACTTCTGGTGGTGTCACTACAGTAACAAATTCAACAGCACAAATAGACGTACTTCTCGTGTATCAATTACCTCCACCACCAAAACTACAAGCATTAGCAAGACAACGAATTCGTCAAGTAAGGAAATGTTTTGCATTCTATAATCATTATTTAGACCTTTATACCTATCTAAGTTCTGACACACATGAACATAAATTAAAGCTATGTAAATCGAATGTTAACTGTCAAGAAGTGAATGCGCTTTCTAACCATTTATATTTTTAAGCGAATAAATTATTAGATTGAAATCATGACTGCCAAATATTCCTCAAGACTGATTTGAAGTGGTTTGGAACTATAAACACTTCCTTTATATTTTAAGCATCATCAAACCTGGTGGGCTGGTTTTTAACGAATCATCAGCACGGATTCTGAACTCTCACCTGGCTGTCGCCAACGTGGGATACTTATATTGTAGACAAAATACTTATCTCTTAATCAAGTGTCCTGCTTTGCAGTCCACTATGTTTACTTTATGACTGTGAGTCATGAACTTTAGAAGTAGAGGACATTCATAGATTACTGGTGTTTAGCGATAGATGCCTTTGAAACATTACTCGCTTATGGTGGATCCACCAAGCATTCATTGCTGAGGTTAGATTTAGATTATTTAGGAAAGATGCCTAATACGTAGGTGGGTTGTGAATCACCATCAAATGAGATGGATGGGATCTGTGTTATGTATAACTAACTCTTGCCTACCTCGAGTAGCATTTTTGACCAGAGTGGAAGTATGCTATTGGGAAACTAGGAGTGACCAAACCAAAACGTACGACTACGCAATCATGGGCGTGCTATTACGTGTAGACTACATGGTTGTGTCTCGCGCTATTACCGTAACCAGTGATCGGAGACTTTCAATTAAATGTCTCAGAATCAGTCATACTGAAATGAATGCATTCGATTTTGTTCATCCCTAGATATTAATTTTCATCATGATTCTGTTTCACGAATTCGTTATTTTCTGATCATATCCTGTATGCTTGGTCTTTTGTACTGCTACTGTTACTACTCAGATGTTCATCTGGATAATTTCATCTCGCTTTGTTGCTTTTGTATTTCTACTTTATTCCATAAGCTTTGCAAAGATGAATATCTTGAGCAGTTAGACCTCCCACGTAGAATCATCAGTTATTTGCAATTTGAACCATCGTACAGTTGTGCTGGATCATGCATTTCTCGATCGAACAGTTCCACTCGAACAGTACGAAGTGATAGTTTTGATCTGTGATACGGATTTGCGCGTATATATATAGGAATATGATCAATATTATTTTATTTCCACTTCTTAAGCTACAATATTACCGAACATTTTTTCGGAATCCTAAAACTAACTTCAAGATCCAATAACTCGATTCTTCTGAGACAACGGTTGATTGATAATATCAAGGTTTTATTATTTTATTTATTTTTACTCTCACTCATTCAGCTTATCACATTTTGCTATTGGGTAGCATATTCCATTTAAGTAAGGTATTTAGATACTAAACAGTAATAATGCTTCATCGAAGTACAACAACGTTGTCTGGTAATTATATTTTTTACCCTCAGACAGTAGTCTTCGTCAACAACCGTATATATATGTATTTACTTTATTTCTTATTACTCTGTTCAATCATTTGTTCCCTTATTAACATTGAATTCTTAAATTGTCATTACTTTTAATTAGTTTATATGATTTTATATTATTTTTCCTACATAAATTATAATTGTGCAGTATAGTAAAATATGTTGACATTGCAGATTGACCAATTATCTATCTTGCTGCAGCATGGTAGATAAATTGTTGTAGACTCCTGTATGGATTTTCTCAGCTTAATAATTCCCGAGTTTTATTCATATGTCATCATATTTAAGTTTTAAGAACATGTAGACAAAAGTGAAGTGTGACATTTTTGGTCAGTTAGACACGGGTAGTTGACGATGCGTACATAGTGAACATTCAGCTAAAGAATAGGGACCGAGTATCATAATCTCCATGCTATCTGTTAACCTCCGCTAAAAACATATGGGTAAATATTTTTTGAAGTAATTCATGATTTTACGTTTTTACATTAATAATATATTAATTGCTTTTCATTTATTTGTATTTATCCATCTGTATGTATGTTAATAGCAATGTATCATGTCTTTTCTGTATTACTGTTTCCTACTTTCTTTGTAAACAAACTTGAATATTGTTTAACAAAAGTTTATAAATCATTATCTCATTGTTGTAAACAGATTTTAATTTATACGTATTCGTCAGGTTTATTTATTTCTGTTGACTAGGTTAATACTATTTTTATTTCATACTGAACATTGTTCTTTTTCTCAATTTTTTTGCACTTTCTACTATTTTTCTTCTATCAAATTTCTACATTGTATGAATTCTTGTGAATAAGAAAATGAGAAATCTCATTCGATAATCATGTAGGTAACAATTACATTTTACTCTAATTTCTTGATGAGAAAGATTCTCAGATTACTGTAAAAATCATTATTAATTATTACTTTGGTTATATACACTTTCAACTTCCAAATTAATCCTTTTCTCTTTTACTCTCTGGTTTTTCAATCATTGAATCTTTGTTGTGCACAATAGAAAAAATACCACAGTTTATTTGTACAGATATACAAATGTATAAAATTGATGACATCTTTTTTTCATCTCCTTTTTTCATGTTACCATACTTTACAGTAATTCTATTTTCTACCAACTGTACTAGATTAATATTTTCATTGAATATAATTAAATTGTGAAGTTTGAAAAGCAAATTGTTTCTACAGCTTTATTGATCCCTTCATCATCATATGTAATGCTCAACTTTCGATCTAACCTGGAGGTACATTGTGTACTGATGAGAGGGGGGAGAGAGAGAGAGAGTTCACCGAGCAACTTGTCTGTGAAAATCTGGAGAGGATAAAAATGAATGAAAAAGTGAACCAGAGACTCAGTAAGCACAAAATAGAGTCTTGGCTTGTAGTTAAGATGCTTGACTTTAAATCATTAGGTCCCACCAATCTACTTCTATACGGGTTAATGTACAAGCCAATAAACACAGTTTTGCTTTAAAGTGGAGTAGACAAATCTATACTTCGCAGATAAGTTACATTGTCAAAAACGTAAGCGGAAATCATGCAAAGTTGAAATCAAGACACTCCGACAATCGAAATTAGATGTTGATAAAGCCACGCTTCAAATAAGTTAAACATGTATACCTCATGATGTGGGGGATTTTTCGAAGGAATCCTGTATTCAATATTTGAGGTTAATTATATGAATTTATTCACTCAGCTTTTGTCCAAACAACTGTAATTATTTGTAGCCTGTAACTTATTATTATTATCGTTACTTTTAATTATTAGAAACGGACATTGTATTTACATCTTAGATTTGTTGATCTTCATTAGGCGCAAGTAGAAAATAGTATTAATAGCGAACCTTACAATTGACGTCAAAGAGTTCGAATTTTCCGCTCGACGGTAATATTATCTGATCCTATCTTGTGAAATGATGCAGGCTATCAGAAACATAATCCATATCTCATACCTTCTATATATTCGACATCTATCATAAAGTCACTCAGTTTTAGTATATTTCGACCGTAGCTAGAAATAGAATTTAAGACGCGCGTTTTGCCTTGTTTAGGATTCATCAAGTTAGTGAACTTGCATACCAGTTTCGATTTTCACACAGACTCAACTGTGTCAAATTACTTAATGGTCTTAATCAATAACATCCAGGAAAGACGACTATGCTATGGCTATTCGGTAACTTGAGTGTTTAATCTACTCACCTTGATCAAGTAACATCTATGACAACTTTTGTGAATGCTTCAGTGATTATGAAAGTAAATGACGTATTATTGTCAAATTGGTTTCAAGTTACATGTATTGTCTATTGGTTATTATTAATTACTGCCAAAAACGAATCCAGGGCTTTCAGTATCCTGTCAACAAAGTTCCAAAAAAAAATAACTTAAATTATCGGTTTATGAATTTCTTCCAAATACTTGGATTTTTCATTCAGAGTATTACAGACTATGTTAGGTGTTATAACTGTCATATTAAATTAATGGACCATGACAAAGAGAGTGAAATTTCCATCAGATTGTACTAATTATTTGTTATTTGCTAATAATAAGGTAACGTAGCCATTTGTTAATGTAAGGTGTGTCATCAGTATCATGTCTTCGCTAACTTTTACTATCCGCCGTTTTATTTAAATAAACAATAATATAGTGTCAGTCGACAGGATGATTCGATATATGATAAGCTGAAAGATCCTGAGTAATGATTAGATATCAATTGATGATGATAATGGATGGTGATTACGGATTGTGTCATGAATCAATAAGTTATACATGCGGATTCTTGAGTCGTGTGACTCTGAAGACAAAACTAGTGTGCCTGTCAACAGTGATTATTAAGTAATCCATAAACTAAGTCGTAACTGATACTTATTAATCAATTATTTTTAGTGATTCGTGCTAGGTAGTCAGTAGTAAAATCTTTAGACCAACCAAAAAGTACTTAAACGTTTTAAAACCCAATGAAGTTAGCTCTTACACTAGCAGATTATTTTATGTACTACCCAGTTTCATGTTGGATTTACTTAGTTCCATTCTGTTACTATCTATCAAGTGGTGGCGTAGAGTTCGCCCAAGTATGCTTTGATATTAAGTAGTTATAGATAATTGACAAAATACTTTGGACCTTAGCTTTGTATGAATTTTGAAGAAAGTTGATCTACAGTAGATTTCAGACGACTTATATGGTCTTTCAATACAACAATCAATCTGAATGATATGTAGGATATACAATACAACTCAAAAAGTATCTTCCATCAATCATTTTTTTATGACTTTATCGATTCCGGTGTCTCATTAATACATGTTAAATTGGGAAGCTTTAATGACTCGGGCAGTGTTACAGTTCTAACGATTAGTTGACTAATGTTCAGCACATATGAAAGTCAATCATATTACCTTAGATAAGTTGATTTCTTTGTTTTACGTTCTTTAGATTTAAACTTATTGAACATTGTTACTATCCTATTTGTCCTGTCTTTCTTTTGTGTTTTCTTTTTACTTTTTCTTTGTCCATTTTATTTTAATTTCATTCTCATCTTTCTTTTCATTTGTTATTATTTTACTCTGTCTGATATTC
The DNA here is from genome assembly GCA_025215515.1 of Schistosoma japonicum. Classification (NCBI taxonomy): domain Eukaryota; kingdom Metazoa; phylum Platyhelminthes; class Trematoda; order Strigeidida; family Schistosomatidae; genus Schistosoma; species Schistosoma japonicum. Next base: position 9,448,487 of record CM046065.1, on the reverse strand, counting down.
ACTGTTGTAAAACAGAACAGCGTACAATGATTCATTTTCATCTACAAAAATGTATGTTTATCTAACCATTTGTTTATCTATTTTTCCATCTATTACTAACTAAATTTGTAAAACATGAGGAAGAAAAAAAGATTCAAACAGTATTTTCGACTTCTAAACTGAATGTTTATGAGTTAGTTGGTTTCGTTTCTGTGCATTTTAAATAACTTACCAGTTACAGTCATGTGATAGACTTAGATAGATAATGGTTATGCACTAAAAGCATCACAACATATTGACTGTACTGACATTAACAATTTAAATTGTTTTCAAAATCTTTTTATCCTTCCATGAAACAATTAGGTGTCAACTCAATATTTGATAATACATGATCTCTAATTTAGCAATATTGACTAATTGTACTTATATAACGATTGGAAACCAGAAAACATCAACCATTTCTTCTCTCCCAATATGCAACTTTCTAGAAGTGCTCATCTGCAACCGCAGTGGGTGTTGCAGAGAGTGCTTGATTTTCAGGCTGTTGAGTTAGTATTCTTTGGTATACATTTCTAACCTGAGTCACTTCGGAATGTTGCACGACCATCTTTCAACGCTACTAATACATAAATACCTTACTCCTGATATTGTCGAACTTTAGTAATCACTAGTTCTCAATTCAACTCCGGAAACTAACTGGCAAAATTATTCATCAGTGAGTGAGTTACCTGTAGCTAAGTAACTGTCGGATCAGTTTAAACATCATCACTGAGTTGCTGATATAATCTATTGACGAATCGGTTATAGGTCATAACATGCCTCTTAGATTTAACTGTTAATCGTAATCCAAATACACTTATAAGGTAACTATAACGTGGTATCAAAATAATCCACTCATGATGCACACATGCTGAAAATTACTGTTAAAACGCATGAACATAAACAACAGGAAGAATACTAATCTTCAATAAGCATTAGTAAGGTTAAGAAATGTATACAATATTCACCAGTTTGTTTCCATAGTATTTCCCAAACAATATTTACACTAGTCCTTTTTTAAAATATTCGTACGATTTAAGAGTCCTCTTGAAATAAACTCCAGACATCTTGAAATACAATATCTGTTCCCTACTAGTTCTGTATATAAAATAAATTATATCGATTTAGAAATAGCTGTACATCTAATTTCATACAAATACTTTAGTTTTGTTTCACTGAATTCAATAATTTAATGTGATCTTAGAATCAATTTTTTGTAGAGATTTTATTATATCAGCAACCTTGAGAAATGTCAATGATGACCTTGAAACACTTCTATAAATTAGTTCTTATTACAATATTATGTGAAGACATCCTGGAAGATTGATAAAATAACTTTATGAGGCCATTATTTTAAGAATAACAATGATGATAATCAACATTTGGATCTTTTGAGCTATTTTTATGTCACAAAAGTGCTTAGTTAACCAATGTTAGTAAAGAATGATTAAAAATAGCGAATTATTATAGATGAAGAGGTTTTGGTTTGTAGAAGGTATTTACCACATGCTGTTATCAGTTGGAGTCTTACTCAATACCAGGGGGGAAGTAGACAGTTCGAGACAGTTTTGATTAGAAGTAGTCGTCACTACTTACACTTGATGGTTGTTGCTCTATGTTACGAGTTGATTGAGGGGTGGAAATATATACCATTAATTCTAACAATTTACCATTTATCACGTTGCTTGAAGGTCATGATAAGGTTTAGTGACCGCACTACTATGCAGTCTTAATTTTACAGTGAGACAATCTTCCTTAATTTTCAATAGTACCTAAAATGGTATCAATTCGTGACAAATATCGGATAGCAAATAATTATCAAATTAAGTTTTGTGCATAATCTAATTCATAATAAGTAATCCTTTTTCATGAATTCTCGTCATTTAGACTAAATAACGGAGAAACAGAATTCATTGTCACTAATTAGAAACAAATTTAACACCATCTTTCACAGAGCTACTCATAAATTAAGTGCTAAGTATTCAAAAAATCCATGTATCATTATCTTAATTAATTTGTTGCCATAAAACTCCATCAATTTGTATTGATAATGTACCACTGAAAACCAGAGAGGACTGGATAGCTGTTTCGTCCTAGTATGAGACTCTTCAACAATACGCACTCTAAATTTCACCGAAGAATCTATGACGAATACAAGCAACTAAACTTAATACTTATCCTCATAAAGCCACATCAATTCACTTAATTAGTTGAGTCACAAAACTACTTTAAAATACGCGATATTATCATAAAATGTTTACACATAATCATATCTACCATATATTTGTTGCTCACCTATCAGGTATATAATCGCTAATTAATCAATAATAGTTGGTTCATATTGGCTTGATCATTTCCATATCTCTAATATAGATTTCTTTATAGCTTGTTAAAAAATCTGCACAATAAAAAAATGATTTATTTCTAAGAATGTTTCACTTGGAAAAAAAGTGTGTAACCAATCACATTTACATCATATGTGTATAGCAAAATTATTTTCACTGAGTAACTAAATAGTATTATCATTAAGTGTTATGGTAGATACTGAATTTGAATTTAATATTGTGAATTGGTCTAAGTTAGACAGTCAATGAAAATTAAAAACAACTGGAAAGCTGTTTTTCTACTACGAAACTCGTCAACACTGTGCATCCACGATTTTCATCAGGGAATCAAGTTCAGGACATTCAGGTTTCATTGTAAACATATTTACTCACTAGTGACTAATTTTAGGAAGTAACTCTAGCAGTTCTACTTAAATGACGTAAACAGTGAGATCCATCCATATCGCGTGTAAGTCAATTATTAACCAATGGAAATCTGTTAGGTGACATTAATATATCGCGAATTGGCTGAAATTACATATGTTAAGTGCTAGATGGCAGCCCATTGGTCTAACTGTTAACTGTTTGCCTCTTAATTCAAAGGTCCTGAATTCGGTTTCCTAATGGGGTTGTGGTCACGCCCTACTGAGGAGTCCCATAACAGGACAAAACACCTATCCACTTCTTCCTGGTTTCTTATGTTTTTCTAACTCAGGTCATTTTGTGATATTGCTTAGCGTTAATTCGATTATATAAGTAAACCAATAAATTTATCCTTTTGTTTTGTCTTTTTATGTTTCTCAAAGTCAAAGGAAAAATTAATAAGAAATATATTTTCTGACGTGTAAGATAAATAAATGCCTTTGTGTATGGGTTTTGTGTAAATCCTTGAATTCCGGGTAATTAATGTGTACTGCTGAGAAGTCCCATGTCAAAATGAGACACTTATCCAGTACTTATATTTTCAAATGGTTTTTTATGTACAGTCCATACGTAATATTAACCATCAGATAAGCATACGTCTATATTTTTGTTAAGGCTTCACTGTGGCTGGAAAGTGGAATTCAGGACTCACGTTTGGTTCTATTTAGTACTAGTCAGTTAGATACACTTAAATTCCAATTTTGACACTTAATGTAGAAATCAAACTCAATCTTATTGCTCCGTACAACAATGAGTTAAACTCTGAGCTGCCAAGTCCAGATAACCACACTTGTGTAACAGGTAGTATTTTCTTGTTGTTAATATCTATAACTACAATTGATCCTGGCCCAAACATTAGATTGATGAATTGCAAAAAAGGCACTACTTCGATTTCACTGTTAACCTCAAACCGTACATTAGCAAAAATAATGACGTATCCACTTGGGATGTACATATGGAAACTGTGAGAAACCGGATGAAGCCCTTAAAATCTACAGCAGGTAGATACGAATCGTTTAAAATTTATTCGAATTCTAAACAATTTAAGTATTACTGTCTAGTAATCTGGTTAAAAGTTCTGTAGTGAATTTATTGTAACATAAAATCTGCACGTTAACAATTAGAACCTGGTAATATTACCATTGTCTGGTTACAGATAGCATGTCGACAATTTTAAAGTTTCAACTCATTATTTTGTTAGTGTGTGCGAATACCGATGATCACAACGAATAATACAGAAAAGAAAGTTCATATCAATAAAACCCATGATATTACATATTCAGTGAAAACATTTATATCACACGTTTCCAGCATCACACAGACGAAACAATATTTTAATACCATAGAAACTATAATCTATACTGAAAACTAAAGTAACATTTCATTTGATAATGTTAGTAGTAACTTCAAAATAGTATTGCATATCTAATCGCATAATCTATTAGGGACAAAATATACAATCTGCTAAGGATTTGCGAATTAAGAAGACATCTTGATACTTGCTAACAAACATATGACCAGCGACACAACAACAGGTGAGCTAATCTATTTCACAGAGCCCCAGCCCTGCTAACTAGAGGAAGAAGTTCAAAGTCAACGAGAAGCGTTAATTTCACAGGAAACCTGGCAGACAGAATTACAAACACTCAGCTCCTGCGTTTATATACAAAATATTCGTATATCCATAGTGATTATTCATCAAATTGAAATTATCAACATTTTTCATAATACAATTAAATGATGTCAAATGTACTCGGGCGTATGATTCACATTAACTAACATAAATGTGATGACAGTTTACAATCATGGTTACAAAAAAATTCAATACAACTTGATTAAATGAACAATTGTAACTTTTTAGGGATTTTGAATCCCTAACATAATCATAAATTTAAATCCAGTCAATTGTGGATCGAAATAATTGAACCCTCAATAATGAATACATCGCATAGAAGTGAAACCAACTGAATAATCACTTTCATAATATTTTCAAAAAGACCATACATTACAGCTTCATGTCATAGAGACGATAACACTCTTGAAGTTGATCTAATTCAGTTCATCACAAATAATTTTGACGGACTGAAGTACAATAAAAAAAGCAAAGTGATCGACGAGGATAGTATTTAATCGCATTGATGCAATTCATTTAGTTTATAAACCATAGAATCATAACAGTTAGTCACAAAATACTAAACTATTAGTAAATTATTCTTGTAAGTTACCATTTATTTAGACACGAAGAACAACAAAAGTAAGCAATTTATAACAACGCCAATTGCAACCGAAAACCGAATAACTATTTTGTTTATGTATGAATAATCAGTGGCTGATTATTCATTATAGTACATATTAACCACATTTATTACTCCTTTCTAGACTATTTAAGTAACAGATATATTTATTCACACAACGATTTTTGTTAACTCTATAGCTTTTGTCATGTAACCTGTATGTCTGATATTAATTTTGTTACAATACACATTTGCATAATAGATTCACTTAATTTTTTTATCATGAGATTTGATATTTTGTAAAAATTATTGCTTCCCAACTGATTTCGTGTTAGTTATTTCAAAGCTCGAGAATAAAATCAAATATTGCAACGAATATATGTTTGCAATTGATTAGTAGAATTTGAATTCTACACCATAAATTAGTCTGAGATAGACAACCATTGTAAACCATAAACAACTGGTTAGCTGCTTCTATTCAGTCATGGGTTATGGATGAGCACAACTGAATAATCACATATTAGGACAAAACAATTTAAGTGTTAATTGATCAATTTTCCAAAATATCGTGGAATATGTTCTGTGTTAGATAGTTCACCTCTTACCGATCGTCTTCAAGAGAGTCAGTCACACACAATTCTGATATTCTTAGATGCGTAAAATATAATCATTAATGTAGTTTACCTCACAATATTATACTGAGCCACAACTCATCTCTACCATCTCAATGTAGAAATTATTTTACAAACCATTGATCCTAACGTGTATGTGTGTATGTATGTGTGCATGCATAACATTATCTCCCTGTTTATTTACTGATAGTAAAAATATACAAACTGATTTATTGATAACAGTTCATCTTCATAATCTACATTTAAACAATAAAATATGAAATAGTCATTGTATTGTTAAATACGTTTTTAATACTCTTCAGTGGATACTTACATTGACGACAATTCACTAACCAATCACACAAGACCTTTATGTAACTCATAGATATTTACGTTGAACAATCTATGAATGTGTACATAACTTACTGAAACAACACCATATGTAGAAAAATAGCATCTGTGCAGAATGAGGGTATAGAGGCAATACAAAATTTCAATCGTGAACACGTAAGAAACTAATCATAGTCTAAGTGGTAAACAGTCTACATCACATTATCGATTATTCAGTAAATGTTTAGTAAAAAGGAAAATCGGCAAAAGATACTGATCAAATTCAATAATCTTTTTTTATTATTCTCACGGTGTAAAATAAAATTCAATAGTTTTCCGATTGATAGTTTTCTTATTTTATGGTCATGAACTACAGCAAACTTAATGTTCTAGATCAAATACGAAGTCAAAATATTACTGGTTCCAATGAATAATGGTTCATATGTATGGGCTACCAAGGAGATCCATATTAGGATAGATTTGTTCTACAGCTCAAGCTTATTTCAATGGTTGTCTAATTAATGTCAGTCTATGTTGTAATTTTACCATTCATACAAAGGGATGATTTTCATGTAATTTCAGATAACAGGTAGCAACTCACATGACCAGATTACTGACATGTGATAATATAACAGATTTATATCTATGGTTATTGATATAGAACGTGTACTACTATCCGCTAGACTGTATTTGTTCAATAATCCAGTTGTGATATAGTGAAATACACTCATTTGTCTATTGGTTTTGCTTCATTTTTCGGCAGTCTGATTAAACGGTGGGTTGTTATGACGTTTTAAATTGATACAATGTGAGATATGTCCAAATAATAGTTCAGAAATAAATTCTATTTGTAATTTCTATTACCAAGCAACATATTCCGGATATCCGAAGCTTTAATTGATAAGTTGTTTAACAACCTTTTGTTTCTTGGATGTCAAGCTATCTTTAGTAAGTAGTGGGTTACAACATAAAATAAAATTAGTATTCAGTAAAGAAACATTGTACACAAAAGATTCTGATTCACTTATTATCTTTTTGTATTCAAAATTTGATGTGATCAACCCTTGTAAGCAAATTGACTATTATATCAGATGGCTTGATACGCTTTTTTACGTAGGAAGACGTGTTAAAAAATAATATTGAACATTATAAGAATTGAATAAATGGACGACCATCATGATTCAGCAGCCTTGTGAGCAACACTCTGAAGCATGAAGCTAGTCTCGGTGTGACCGACTGAACTCGAAATCTGGAATATTCAGTTTATAAGTATCTGAATAGAAAAAAAGTAAGAATGAACTAATTCTGGCCTAGTTCACCTGCAGAATCTGATTAAGTATCTTGATTGGCTATTATGAATAAATGTGATTATGAAAATAGAATGTTACCCACTATCAGTGATGATAGTAAATTTTATGGTCGATGTTAAATTTGAAGTAATTAAAAAATGCGGGGAGGAGGGAGGGAAAGAAAAAAATGCATACTTAGTAGATCTGTTGAATATGGATAATATTAATAAAGAAGAAACTAATTTTTGAAAACCTATTAGTTCTGACTGGCCATAATTATGTGGATTGACCAGAATTCATAAAATTTACAACCCTCACTCCCTACGTCTAATTTTATTCATATGTCGATTACCTACACATAATCTCGTAAAGTAGTTGACAAAATTATTGAACCATATTCGATAGAGAATATATAAGCATTCTTTGAAGGATTCGTTAATGTTGATTGATTATGTGATATTAATATCAAGGGAAAGACAGTATGTTCCTTTGACTCAAATTCTTTGCTTACTAACATTCCTCTGAAAAGGACTATTGATATTTGTTTGGCCGTATATTGTCAAGTAATATTTCATTCAACAATTCATAAAGATTTATTATTACTATGTGTTGATAAAGTCCGATCCACAGTTGATAGTGAATATCTCCACTAAATCGTTAGAATTGTTATAGGTAGTCCTCTTTAAGACCATTACGAGTTGACGCCTATATAGCATATGCAGGAAATCTTGCTAGAGATTCAATATATGAGATATGCCTTTACAGGAGGTATGTTAGTGACGTCTTAAACATTTATAGTAAATTCGACGATGCAAGCAGTTTACTGAATAAACGGATGTATTCACCGAAATTATATTAGTTTATCACATGAAGGGGAGAAGAATAACTAACATCCTTTCCTAGATATATTAAACAATCAGAAGAAGGATAATTCAATCAAGCGTTCTGTTTGAAAATAATCTTCATGTACTTGTCAGTATCAATACTTTCATAGTTACTTTCCAGTTCAGCATATAGGGATTTAGTGTATGGTCAAGCATATTTGTAAAAACGAATTTACTGAAATAAATGAAAATTTGTTAGTAAAGGCAGTGATGTTGAATGGATACCAAAAACTGTTTATAAATGCTATAGTTATAATATTATAAAGCCTACTGTATTTCTAACGCCTAAGAAGCCCGTCTATAACACTTTGCCGTTAAGAGGTGATTCAAACAGTGTTATGTTAAAATGGAAGCTTTAATCAATCATCCACTGGACATATCATTCGCTAATGTCATCATAAGTGAAAAGTTTAGAGGTATAATTCTCAACATATCAGCATTTATATGAATGAGGCGTATTCCACTGCCTCTATCAGTTTACATGTATATGTAGACACACATGGATACGAAAGAGTAATCGTGATCTGCGTGTAAGCTTAGCTGATCAAACACCTAATTGATTTCAAAGACGAATTACCTCTAATTTGTCCATGCATCAAAACTACTCTGGTGATATTGATATAATATTCAGAGTAGAATGTGATTAACAATGTTTTACTTATTGGTTTTGTTTTCTTATCTTATGTCTGATTTGACCTTTATGTTTTACAGATAAATATCTTAGCAAGTTTATGTATGATCAGTTTGTTCGAAATATGTATGCATCGCATAGCCCTGATAAACTTCATCTTCTCATTGGATTATCGAAATTTTCTTCTGATAAACTTGAAAATCTTTAATGTAAACCATCATATAAAAAATTGTTTGTTATACTAATAACTCATAAACCGTTTGTTAACCGGACTGTATGCTGATTAAAATTTTCTAAAAAGTAAAAGACAACTTTCACATTTTGAACTAGTTCCATTCAAGTGTACATTAGATCTTGAAATCTACACTATGATTAACTTTAAGATGAATTTCTATATTCCCATTGATTTGTTATAAACTGAAGCTGGTCAGTCTTTGTTGCTATATGTGTATCCTGAGCGGATTACCTCGATATAGCAATTATTCACAAGTATTATTTAAGATGGATTGTGACTGACAAGCGGAATCCAAGACGCGCTTTTTGTCCTATTCGGGGCTCGTCAACTGGATGTACCTGCATCCTAATGTTGATGTTCACAGTGGGATTCAACTTGCCAGTCACAATCCATCTTAAATAATAATTGTGAATGATTGCTATATCGAGGCAATCTGCTCAGGATTTACATATAGCAACAGAAACTAACCAGCGTTAGTCTATAACAAATCAATAGGAATATACAAATTCATCCTACTACCAATTCGCCCATTACACAAACGTGACTGTCTGGACTCAGTAGTCTAGTGGTGTACGCGGTGGCTTATGACACAAAACGGACTGAGTTCGAATCCAGGTGTTAACATCAACATTGGAATGAAGGTATATCCAACCGATGGGTCTCAAATAGGACGAAACACGCGTAGTTGGATTCCACTTGCCAGTCACAGTCCATCTTAAATATGATTAGCTTCTTTCCTTCTCTTTTTTTTTATTAAAAACATATCCAACAGATTAAAACAACACTGAACAAAGTATTATTTCTTGTTTCAGCGAAATATTCCCTTTATTTTTTTTCTTTTTCATCATCGTATGTTAGTTGAATGTTAATGTAGAAAGGAAGTAACAGCTGAAGTGCGTGATTGTACTTAATTTTTAGCTACATTTTAGCATTTCAATTGATTTTTTGATGAGGATTAATTGTATCTTTAATATCTTTTATTTTTATTTTAACTACTTTTGTCACTGACTGACATTATTTTAAGATTTTTGAAGAAAATGACAGGATTTGTATTAAGAACATCAGTTGACTATACATAGGTCCTCTCTTCTATAAATCTTAAAAAGGGGTTGTATTTGTTACAAAAAAAGTAAAATAACAATTTCTACAAAATCACCTCATTTGTTGAAGTTCTAGTGTGAAGTCGTGATTAGTACAGTTTTTGATATGCTAGGAGTCAGACAGTTATCACTAATGTTGACTGAAGTGGAAATTCTGTCAATGAAAGCCAGTCCAGTGGTTATGAAGGTTCCGACTTAGATTTTTTTTATAGGATCAAGTGTAAGCACTGTTGAGGAGTCACACATTATGATGAATACATTTATCTAATGTCTTCTTATGTTTAATGGTACCGATTTAGAGCCGGTTTGTGACTATAAGCAATAACAAATTAAATACTAATCTCCACAAAACCACCCTAACTCAACAATAATCATAATTTTTAGAAACAGGTATACATGTTTTATATCAGGATAAACACTTGTTGAATAAGTTTGGTTTAAATCATTCGAAGTAATAGTTTCGGTAGGATGTGATGATTCGGAAGTTCTTTATGTACTGATTATTATGATTATCTTTTAAAACACAAAACTTTTGTCTACTGTCATGCGATTGGCAAGCTATAGTATTGCTAAAAATTATATTGTCCTTTAATTTCCACTTTTGTGGTATGCTGTTGGGAATTCGAATAATGACTATCTAAAGTGACTTTACTATTTGCTACCACACGACTTCGCCTTACTTAGGAGCAGATAAGGTTAAAATGGTTGATGGTTGATCAGTGTAGATAAATGTACCAAAACGGTGGTGAGTGAAAATTCAAATTAGCTAGTTTTAGAAGTTTTTACAAGTAATCTAGTATATACGCAACAAACATATTGAAGTAACATAAAGAAAAAGTTTGTTCGTATTTGTGTGTCGTAATGAGTGTAAAGGCTGCTTATGTTCCTTTTGACATTAATCATTCCAGCTGCTGCTTCACCATTACGGTAAGTTTTAAGAAGAGAGGCTATCCATTATTTGTAACATACTGTATTTACCAACTTCATATTTTCGCATACATGGCTATGAATTTTCGTGGATATCCGATATTAAGCAATGAACGGTTAACTACAGTAGACTTTTCCACGTATTATGTGCACAGGACTGAATAGTATTCTGACCGAAGCCTTACCTTACTTCGATTATGACAGAAATTCATCAGTCATTACTTTTTATTAGAATTTAACGAATTGTATGGGAGGTAACTTTTTCATTCTTTTTTTTCAGTTTACAAAAATTCCATCAAATCATTGTAATTTTATGATAAAATGGATGAAACTAATTTATACTGGTAATACACGACTTGACAAGAAAAATAATTGTTACCCACTCATTCCCAGAGCAACTGTATATCAGAGGATAAAGTCTAGCTAGTAGCTATGACTAAAATTTGCGAGAAACTAATTCCTATGCATATTTTAAAAGAATACATAGCTAAAAAGGAAAGGATTTAATAATTTAAGCTGGTTAGTTAAAGAATAGAATAATTTATTTCATAAGGTTTGTTCTGATCACGCAGCATCGACATTCATAATTTGTCATAGGATAGTTTTAAACCCACTAATCAGTAACAAAAAACAATTGCTACTAATTCACCCAATTCTTTCAGTTATTTGATGTAGAAAAGGTAGTTGCTTACACATTCTTGATTTTAATGTTGTACCCTTTGCCTACTGATTTCAGATATTCTAAAGTTTTGGAATTCAGTGGTTAGTGAACAACTGTTTCTCAGTAATTTTGAACTTATAAATTATGTGAAACTATGATCCAGATAAGGATAGGCCTTTAATGTCTCACAGTAAACATAATATCTTCAGATTACTCTGTCTGAGCCTAACATTTCACATTTTCAACTATAATCAGTAATCTTTATAGTGTGATGGACAAGTTTTATTGTTGGTGCTACTTGCTTCACTTCTAACATGGTTTGACCTGATTATTCACTACTTCTAGCTGAAATGTAACAGACTACATCACTACATAGTAAGTATAAGATATTTTTCTTAATTTTTAGCAAACATATTGATTATCATTATTATATTTTTTGAAGTTGACAAAAGTTCTACTATCTACTGCTATATAACTTTGAATTTTGAACGTGTGACTTATGAAACCTACGTCATTAAATTTTTAACTGCATGACTCTGCTTGAATTCTTTTAGTTAATTCAATTTTAGTGATTAGCGAAATGTTTTCAACTCTGAAGGTCCAGTTACAGTGAGTCTTTTATATCGCGATCAATTGATCTAGTAAACCATTGAAAACTAGAAACAGTTTGACAGTTAATAGTTCAGCAAGTTTTTATTGTTTATTTGAAGTCGTGTACTGTCGTTGGCATCTATTCAGTTTCAATATTTACGTAGCAGATGTAAATCTGCTAAGTACCATTTTCAGATAATAAAAACAATTTTTACCAAACTGAATCAATAATTCGAGTTAATTTACCTGTCTAACTTGATACTATTCAACCATGGATATTAATGATGAAAATTGATTATATTTAATGTATCATATAGACACAGAAAAACTGATTGAATTACTGGGAAAGAAATTCTATTGTATCATGAATTCATTTTACTTATTATATTAAGAATAAAATTTAAGTAATGGGATTCATATTATTAATACTTTCGAAATAATTTCCTATAAATACTTACACTTTCATAATACTTAGCATAAGTCATAGTTCATACTTTTCTAGAATTATGTCTGCTATACTCTTCGTAGCATTTTGGTACTTAAGTACTTATGTAATTCGTTTGTAAATCAATAATTGAAAAAAAAACAACCAACATCGATTTATTTGTAATTATTGTTTTTTTGTAATGGTTTCTACAATTTTCTCAACTCTAGCACTAATAAAAACTAACTGATTTGAAGTAAATATTAGTATTTTATTCCTAGTGTTATCATTGTTTCTAGATTGAAAAAAAGTTAAGAAGATTTCATTAAATTAATAATTTCATATTATTATGTTACAGTTGTTGGTTTTAGCTTAATAAAACCAAGAAAAGAGTAGAGCTATATGAAGTAAAGTTCTGACTTATGTTTTAATCCTTGATAAGAATTCATTGATTTTCATATTTAGTGAGATGTTTCTTTGGCTAACTGCAGAATTTTAGCTGTCAGTGAAATTCAGGAAACGCACCACATCCTATTTACAATTTATTAACTAGATTTATCTGGATCCTCATGTCGATATTCTCATTATGGCGTTGTTATGCCGGACCACAAAAAAGTGTAACAAACTTTCAGAACTGTGTTTTAAGAACACTATTTCATTTATTCTGTGTGTAATGTAAACATTTCGTTCCTATTATTGTTACGTTTCTCTTACCCTATCCTCCCGTTTAGCATAATTACTGTTATTAAACTGTCTCTTATTATGGAGTATAGTTAATTAGTTGTGTACAAGTTGTTCCTACTCACTACCACTATTTCCTTTGCTCTGTATTCATGTTAATTTCCTAATTGGTTTCCTGTGCGGTCTGATTTCATGTATATATAAAGGAATGCTTGAAATATAACAGGATTCTGTCTGGTTGATCTATTGGTTCGTATTCTTCATATTTCGGCTTGGGAATCAGTGGGCGTAGGGCAGACGCACAATTACCGACTAGGCACACCTAATTTGGCATTCGGTAATCCACCACCGATTTTCTCGCATCATAACAGGCTTGAACCTGGTAGCTTTTGCTTAAAACATAAAAGTATTATCTACATTGCAATTTCATCAAGCCTTTTAATAGTATCATAACAGCTAGAGAGCTTATTAGGGATTCGAATACCCTAATAGGGACTCACCAACAATAATGGGAAATTTTGAACCATTATTAAGAGATTCACACTTGTTGAATAAATTAATGCTTTAACAGAATCTAAATTCAATAAACAATGACGTTTAAAACTCGAGTTGTCTCGATTTCAATCATAATTACAAACAGTACTGTGATAAAATTACATCCAGTTGCATCTAGTTATAACATACGTTATCGCTTTCATTATCTGCCCATAATCCAATCGTGTTGGGTGTGAGGCAGTTACTCACCGATGATAATGGGTGAGGTCACGCAAACGTATCACAAATTGACTGAGTTAGAAATATCAGCCTGTTAGGAGCTGGCTCAATGGTCCAATGGCAAAGCGCTCGTTGCTGAACCAGAGGGTCCTGGGTTTGATCCCCAACAGGGTCATGGATGCGCACTGCTGAGGAGTCCTATACTAGGATGAAATAGCTATCCAGTGCTCTCTGGTGATTAATGGTTGTCTACTTCAGATCAATTCGTGATATCAGCATTGATAAATATTTATTTGTCTAAGAAGGATGTTAGACTACCGCTTTCAGTCTTAACTGACAATGTTTATTATTAGTTAGTTAATCGGTTATCATAACGACAAAAATGAGTGTTTGTTTACATAATACACTATGATTAAAAAATATGGACTATAATTCAACAACACTGTAATTGAGCGAGATATTCACTTGTCAACAGTCATAACAGTCTTATCTTAGGAATATGTATTAAATAGTGTAATTACAATTTAATTCATTGTTAAATAAAATCACTTATATGTATGTGTTTATTTACTCGACTTCAATGAAATCGATAAAGTTTTTCCACAAAAAAAAAAATAAAAACAGTTTAGTTATACTGTGACGTCGGAAAACATTTTAGGTAACAGTAGATTTTTTGAATATTGAACAGTAATAAATTATGTTTTTCATGTACACCTTATTTAATTAACATGCATGTGGTATTGTTCTAGTCAAAAATAAGTTTATGATTAAAAATGTAACCAAATTTATTTCATTAAACATAGCTAACATTATAAACAATATCAACAAATTGAAGCTACAGTATACTTTTGAAACAACCAAGAAGGACTAAAAGTTGAAGGAAATGATCAAATATCGACCTAAAATATAGATGATATCGTAGGGTTAAAACATATTTGGCCACCTGTTTAACCACTTTTATCCAGGTTTAGGTTACCCAGCTTTTGAAACTTACAAAGTTTGGCTGTTGGAGGTATTCGGTATGTGGAACGGAACTAGCTTTATAAGTTAATTCCATTAAATAAAGGGTCGAACAAGAAAATAAACTTTATAACAGATTATAAGAAAATTTATTCTACCAGAAATGGCAACACATACAGATGATTGGGGTACCTATTAAAGCTTTACATGTTTATATTGTAAACATTATCTCGTAGTGTACAAAAGAGTGCTTTGTGGTTCCATTGACAGGTGTGCATACTAACAAGATTGAGTAGTTCTAGGGACGCTTGAATATGCGCTTACTTCTCTACAGTAGCTACAGAGGTTGAGAACTTTTAAGTCATATCGATGAATTTTTCTGTCGATGATTCTTTAGCTTAACAGCGTAAAGCCCACTATGGTTTACTTATTTACCATGCAAAAGCTGTAAATCCCTTGTAATACTACTGTTTTTTCTCGATAAATTGTTTGCTTATAAATACTGTCTCTTTATTTACTGAAACTGGTCAGCGGATCGATCCAGTGATTGGTTTATTCATAAACGCGGGGTAGACATTTTAAGAGCCAATATTCCTCGTTCACATAATATACTGTAAACCAAATTGACCACAGCTAATATTTTAAATATGAAAGTTACAACAACACATTTGTTGACATAACTGTACTTATGTATATATGACTAACACGAAGCTGACTGAAATAGTTTACTTAATTTTATTATTAGTTGTAAATAAATAATATATTTGAAAGTTGTCAAGGGCTTAAACTATCGTGTACATCCAAATGTTGATGAAACTGATCGATGATTACTTCATTAATCTAACGCACCTAGGCAGCCAGTAGCAATCGCCAGTTGTGTTTTGGCTTTTAACTTGGTCACTGGGATATATGTTTCTGCCTTTCTGGTAGATTGAATTTTTGTTTGGTTTTCGAACTGAAAAATGAGGCTATAAAGATGTGACACTGTAATTGTGTGTAACTATGGACATGATAAGTCAAAAGATTGAAGGACCTGATTTTAAAGAAAGTCCATCGATATTTAGAACAATTGAAATAAAGACTGGATAAATGCATTGACACTAATTGTATCATCCTGAAAGAGTGCATAAGTTCTTTGAAGATATCACACATACTCATCTGTCGACTGAATTTTACTCAATTCCAAACTTAAATACTATTTAGACGTATTCTAATTTTCTGTAACTTGTCAGTTTAAAGAATAATTCTCAATCCACTATTAATCTGATGATACACACACACCACCAGGAGTATATTATTAAATTATCTTTTGCAGTATCAGATATCAGCAGATTTTTCAAATAAACCCTCAAAAAGGATATAATTGAATTAACTGACTGGAAAATCCTAAATAAAGTGAAAGATGAATTAGTAATTGACTGAGGCTTATTCGAACATCTAAGATTATTTGGTTCCATCACCTCAGGTTATATAATTTTTCTAAAGCTTCAAGGAAAGTACTGGATATGAATAATTCCCTATGTCATGGGACTCCCAAATGGCCAGTAGAAGTTTTACCACCAATCAGAAATCCCATTATTATGTATATAAAACTATTGACTCTCTTGATTTTGTTTAATCAATCATGGACATCAGTTTAGTAGATAAGAAAGTGGCTACATTGAAGGTTACTTCTCTATTGATGAGTGTTTTCCTAATGTAGACAGTATGCTCCATATGTGACCATACTGAGAATGTCAACGTAAATGTTAGTATTCCTGAACACTACACTAAAGAACTACTTTCAAGATGTACTTTCAACGTACAATTTAAATGTATTGGTGAGTTCTATAGATAAACGGATGAAGAAGTTTTGCGGTCTTCACTGGCCCCTAATGTAGCCGATATTGTAAAGGCCCATACTATCACTTGAACATAGAAACGTTTAAACTGGACATTTCATTGTGCATGCATGTTCAAGTTGGGACCGGACTCATTTTACCGGTCTGTTTGAATCTTGGAAGCTCGTTGGATTATTTAGATTTCAAAATACATTCCTATCTCATTCTTCGTATCGACTATTTTATTTACGTGCGTCCACTCAATCCTAAAAAAGGTTTGTTGATAACAACCTCATATCAAAATCGTAACTTGAATAATTTTTTAATAAACGATGAGTTTAAAACGAAAAGTGGCAGAAGTTATGGTAAGTCGCACTTTAAAATCTGCAACGAAAATATCCTATTAAGCAAAGCTATGCAATCTCTTAACCCACCGTCTTCTATTCGTGGAGTTGGTTACAATGACTTCACAAGGCAAGTGTTTTCTATACAATTTTCTAAACACTGCTTTGTTTAGGTAGGAGTGAGCTGTGAAATTTTCTCTACGATTGACTATCAGCTTATACTGCTATTTGTGTCAATAACAATCAGTCCAATTCAAGTTAGACAGAACAAGGTGATAATCACTTTTGATAAAAATTTCATAGCTCACTTTTGTCAAAAGTTTAAGCCTATAAAGTTGTTCAGAATGACGATGAAAGTTTAGCAAACAAACCATCGAGCTCACTGAACGCAATATCACCAGCAATTATTAATACACTAAATACTACGAAATTTACTCTGACACACCAGTAACTGCTGAAAGTTTTTTACCAATAATTTTATATAGCTTCATCTAAATTTCATTTGTATAAAGTGTAATATGTATGTTCTACAATACTTTATGTAGCCAGTATGTACAGATAATACAGCGACAACGTGCTGTAAGCGCAAAACTGACCTATTAAAACTTTAACAGTCGCAGATAAATAATAAATAAACAATACAGTGTAAATTTCGTGCTGATTAAACCACTAATTAAGTGAGGAGTTGAATGCAGTGGTTTAACGGTCAAAATTTTGTCGTGAAGGCTAAAGGTCCTGAACTTTATTCTCTGTTGGTGTTGTGGAAACCTAGTGCCGAGGAGTCTCATTCTGGGATAAAACAGATGCTCAGGGCTTCCGGGTTTTCAGTAATTGTCTAACTCAAGACAATTTACGATACCGAATTTCATTTTAACAATCTCCACAATACTCAATAACAAAATAAAACTATCAATACGAGACAGAATGTTGACACAACATAGTTACCCGTCACTTAACGAACAACTAATAAGAATTAAAAATTACGTAGGGAAAAATAATTAAATTTTGCTCATTGTAACACATTTGTATTAATCAGCTGAGTAATTTACTGAATGTAAAGTTGACTGTCAGCTTGAAGTTGGCCTTGAAATACACAAGTACACTGGGGTTGATTAAGAACTTGGAAACCAGGATATGAGGTTTAAACTAAGATCCTAGTTTATTATTATTATTATTTTTAGTATAAATTTTTCTATTTTCATTTTTCAATATTCCCTATTCATTACCGATTTTGTTTTGTCTCCGTAAACATGTAAGCACCTTGAAAAAATGTTAAATGATTCTTATATTTATAAGGTGATTACATTCGAATAATGATTAACGATGGAGTGCAGAACATTTATTTCCTCCTACTTTAAGACACATCAACTAACTGTATTTATTAACACAAAATAATCAAATTCACTTCTGACCAATTACAAGAGAAGAACAAGCCGTTGGATAATAATCAAATGAATGTTTTACTTAGTAACTAAGTTGATGGCTATCATGGCACAGATAGATAAAGAACATTGTTATGATATTTCATCTGATGAGAATTGAATTCAAGCTTCATTATGAACTTTGACATTGAGATGTAAGTATATGCTTCTAATGATTCATAAACAAAACCCAACTCATGTCTTGAATTACAGTAATAAATTATATCCAAGATAAAGTTCTAAAATTTAGTCTAGTTACCTTAAATGTTAAGTAAAATATTAGATTATTACTAGATCACATTAAAGTGTAGTTTAGTGGAGTATCAGATTAAGTTAGGGGATTGCGCTAAGTGACATACACTGATTATCATATTTTGCATATATGGCTGTACAAAAGTAAGGCCCGCTACAATATTTGTATAGGTTGAGTCTATTTCAGTAGAGAAGCCAGTATTGATAACCATTAAAATAACAGACTGTCATAAAATTAACAGTCGGTAGATCTAATATGTAACACATAAAATCATAATAATATATATAGGGTAAGCACTGTTGAAGAGTCCTGTAGCAGGACAAAACATCTTTCCAATGCTCCATGGTTCACAATGGTATCCTAACAACATTAATCAACGGTAACTTAATGCCAATCTCCACAAACCCCCTTAATTCAGTTCTAATACATTATTAAGGCAATATATGAATAGTTTGGTTTGTCAAAGTAGTCGGTTTGATTGTACAAATAATGTGTGGAATTCAGATCGCATTTAGAACTGGTCAACTGGTCATTTTAATGCTCATGTCTATAATGACATTCAAACTCAATAATTTTCAATTCGAATATTGACGCATAGTTTATGAAGCTACTGAGTTCAAATAGCTACTCATATGTTCGATTGGTGTGACGTTAAGCTCTATCAGCAAATGTCAGATCAATTCGTGATACCAGCATTAACAAATTAACTATCTCCACAACAACCCCATTAATTGTAACTAATTATCAGCTCACTAGTGACTAGCTCCTTGAAGTAATTCCTGGAGTTCTAGTGTGAAGACGTGACCGGTGGAGTTCAATCGTGTCGGGTGTGAGACAGTTACTCACCGATGACAATGGGTGAGGTCACGCAAACGTAACACGAATTGACTGAATTAGAAATATCAACCATTAAGAGCCGGCTCAATGGTCCGATGGTAAAGCGCTCATCGCAGAACCAGAGGGTCCTGGGTTTGATCCCCAACAGGGTCATGGATGCGCACTGCTGAGGAGTCCAATACTAGGACGAAACAGCTGTCCAGTGCTTCCAGGTGATCAATGGTTGTCTGGTACAGATCAATTCATGATATCAGCATTAACAAATGTCTATATATTAATTCATCGTTGATACTCAGGACTGAATTTCTGTCGGTTTTGCTGAGTATCGTGTATAGTGATGGGATCATCTTGGTATAGATGTTTTTGGTAATGCGTTAGTAATGTATTAGCGTTTAAAGTAAAATGTACTGGCTTTGAGTACCTTTAAGAATATCAGCACTAATCTAACGAGTTCAAAATAAGATAATAGAAGTATTCTGTTTTCGGTGTCAGCTACTTTCAACTTTACTAAAGAAAGGACTGAACAGTCAATCATGATTCCTGTTGTAACATGACTTATAGATAATAAGAAAAAGAATATAATTCAATGATGATATGATTATATAATCTACATTTAGCATAAGTTTAACTCAATGATCGAATATCAGTTGGTAGGTAGGCGCTTACAAAAATAAATAAGATTAATTAGTTGGTGAAATGATATAAAGACAAAAATGGTATATCTATTTTCGCTGTTGTATAAGTTTTCATGGAAAAAGTTAATAATATTACCTAAATGTCGCTTGAAAAGTCATTTTGTTTACTTAAATTAGCATCAGTTTACATTAACAAACGAGGTCGACAGTGTATTTTCCCCATCATTTATTTTCTATTAGTAACATTCATGATGCTTATTCATTGGAGGTAGTCAGTAAGTAATGCTATTTGACATAAGTTTTGTACTTGTTGACTATTGTAGGCAAAGTGTGCCGGCAATTTTGAGGGAAGAGATATCACCTGTTAGATTAAAACTTAGTGTCACCTTATTTTACTAGAGCGACAGTTAGGTTCACGGTGTCCTGACGACTACTGTCAACCACCTAACAACAAAATATATGTTACATTAAACTGAATATCACTATAAAACTTGGTCGATAGAATCTAATCAGATCAATGGACTGACAGTTACCTTATTTCTAAACTCGATATGACAAGATTTCTTAGTGGGACTTCAGGAACTTTTTGAAGTTAGTTACATGTGAGCTGATTATAGTGACTAAATTATTGTCGATTTTGTAAGATTGGCATTAAGTTTAATTTATTCTATTGGTAAAAATCACCGTCAACTGAATTTCGCATACAAATATAAGTATACTCGTAAAATTCCTTTTACTTTTGATAGCTTTCAATGATGAGACATTTTAAGTTTTTGCAATATCATATCACCATCTTTAACAATGAAACAACAAATTTAAATAAATAAATGAAGCATTTGATTAAGTATTACATCATCAGCTATTTCAGTATAAAGATGAATGTATAAGCGAATCCTTATGAATAAATCATGAACTAGTGTGCGAATATATGCATTCAATAAGTTCAGTTGTAGATTCAAACTAAGATATGCTAACATCAAGTTAATATGATGCATTACAACAAGCAAAATGCAACTTAATTACAATATTTTTCTTAAAAATTGTCCCTAATGTTATTCATCACATTGATATTGTTGAGTTGGTGAATGCATAATTTAATCAATGATATGATATGAACATTCTAGTTAAAATAATTTCAATTATTTGAATGTGTAATACATCTAGGAGATAAATAATTGAATTGAGATAGTCTGTGGTATTAGGTTTACTTGACTGAATTCGTCGCAGGTTGCTGTTGGCAGGGCACCACTGAAAAGCGGGGAGCACTGGATAGCTCCTCGGCAATGTGCACCCTAAACTTCACCTCACAGGTTCCAGATTGACGAAAGTCTAAGGTACTGCTGAGGAGCTCAGTACTTATAAGAAACGGCTGTCTGGTGCTTCCAGGTTTTTAATAGTACCCTGTCAATATCATTCTGTGACGAATTTAACCAATTAAAAATTAATAATTACTAGTCTGTAATTATAAATATTGGAAGTTACTGGCCGAATATTCATCTTAAATAATAAACACATTGAACGACATAACAGTATATTAGAAAAGGTATAAAAAATCCTTATGTTAGAAAAATTTCTTGGACTGAATCGCCTAGAGTAGGCGATCTATTCAGTTAGTTATAACTTTTAGATATATACTCAGAAACAATTATTATGCTATCTAAAATCAACTTCAATATCAATGACTGGAATATCTGACTGAGAAATAACAGTAGGTACTAGTAGATTACAAAAAACCTTCAGTATATTGATGCTCATGTTGTCAGTTTGTAGGGTTTATTGCATACGTCCTAAAATAAATATGATTGATTAATTTACAATCACACTTACATCAGAAATAGATCTGTAGTTAGTTTCTAAGTAATATCTCACTTTTTTTAGAAATTTTCAAAAGGATTTAAAAAGTTGTTCATACTTAGTCGAGGGATAGAAAACTACCAATTACCTACGAACTTTACGTGACTCTGTGATACGTAAATTATAGTTTAAGATATTGATTAGTCGTTTGATACGAGTCTACCAGCTTGTATTAAATGATGCAACTAATTTGACACTAAAAAAAGTTGTTTAAAACAAATATGAACTTGTAGATGGTTATAGCGGTTTATTCATACTGAGCTATCTTTTACTTTTTAAAACTTGTATTTTATGTCATGAACGTTTTTGTTTCCAAATGATTTTAAATAGTTTATTGTTTGTTGACCAGTATATACCACAGTGATTTGAAAATTTCCCACTACTTCTTAATTTACTCTTTAGTGAAACGTGAAGTTATAGGGGATTCATGCATGCATTCGGCAATGAGAAAAGTGATTAATAGGGCAAAAATGATCTGGTGAATATGAATGAGAAATAATCTTTATCTGAACAATTTTCATGGATATTTATTGAGTATTAAAATGTTGGATGACTATAAAACAGAGGTTTATTTGTGATTTTGCGTCTTCTAAAATATCTACTTACTGTAATGGAACATAGGATAGTGAATGATGCAAGTAATATTAGGAAAAAAGCAAAAAGAATTATTTGAAACATTTACTCGTAGAAGGATTTCATGATGTTTACCCTTTCACTAATGATTATTAAAAACTTATAAATACAGTGAAACATATATGAACCCAATATTTTCTAGGTAATCTTTAGTGAACGAGATCAGATCAAATCAGTACACAACTGTATTTCATCACACATAGTTGGTAGTTGCGAAATGATAATCACATTCTATCACATATTTACGCCGAAATAAAAACTTATTTATTGTCCTTAATGGGTGATACAACAACCTCAGACGTTCTATTTTAAAATTTTATAATACACAGCAACATTATTGAAAAGTTTCACCACACACTTGGATTCCTCGTCTGTAACACATTATTAGTAACTATAGACTGATATTTCTGGGAAGATTAAAAATAAAAAGGAGATATTTTGTTAAATATGAGATTAATTAGATTACCACTACTACTACTACTACTACTTAATAATAAAATATTGTAATATGATGTATAGACGTATATACAGTGACATGAATAAACAGTCCATTACGGTATCTGTGGCTGGTGTAAGCTCATGTTTACCGTTAAAATAAGGATAGATATAAAAAACAACTATCATCTCGATAATCTAACATTATCCAACTTATTTTCATTTGCTAAGTTTACTAACACAAATGAATAACACAAACCTTCTCTTCTCTAACATGCTTTCATTGTGTACTTAGATATCTTATCATTAGTCTTTATATGAACTGAGATAAACGTGTATCTATTAAGTTTTGTACATCTCATATAACCACTAAACGATTGTGAGCAAACTTTAAGCATAGGATATCTAAACGCAAGAAAAAATTTCGATATTAGAAAAAAGCATGGAAAGAAGACGAATATACAAAACAGAATCACATCTAAAAGTCGATATTTATGTGGTTGAATTATGTTGAATTGGCAGATGCGGTCATGATTGATCACTACTGAGTCCTATTCAAGAAAAAAAAGCGTCAGGTGTTTCATGGTTTCACTAGTACACTAGATCACCACTAGATCAGTTTGTAACATATAAATACAACAAAATGAAAACTGATCACCACAAAATTAATTCAAGCTAAATATAGCCAATTATTATTTGCATTTATCTGATCGAATGAATTAGAGTTCATCATTTGTGACTGACTCCAATTTGTAGAATAAATTTATAAACTAGATGAATGAAAGCCATGATAAACGGTTAACAAGACATTGTTACGAGATTCCATACGCTTTATACTTAATCTGATAATACGACCTAAATATTATCAGAATGAGTATTAAGTAACCAAATACAATATCCATCCACCACTCAATCAATGAGAAACATAACTCACATGTAAGTGCAGAAGACGATAAAGAATAAAGATGTAATGAACACACCATTACAAGCAACTTTACAGTCATTTCACATACAAGTTTATACGCAACGATATAATTGTTTACTCAATGAATCCTGTTTAGCATTACTGGCTAATATTTCTATCCGTTTAATAGCTGTGCTCAGAATACTAAACTATAATTTCAGAAGAGATTTCGTTTCGAACGGTTGAATTTATTCAATACTGTCAGCTGTGAACAATTTAACATAGTATAGTTAAATATAAAAGATGGAAAACACAACTATATTTTGTAGTGAAATGTCTACTGAAAATTGCACTTAAGTATGCAGCAGTTACTTAATAAATGAACTTGAAATGGGAGAAGGCGCTGACGGTGATATGATTTGTGAATATGTGGAGCTAACGTTTGTATGTTTTATTTTTAGGAAATAATAACATTTATCAAACAAGATACTTTCTATGTGCAAACATCAAATTGTTTTCAAAACATTATACATTGCATATTAAACATCTTTATACAGTTGTGACAATTCAATTATTGAACTCACATTCGCTTGTCGTTACATAAATAAACGTTCCATTTACTCTTCATTCTGATTTCTAATATGCCTGTATTATTATCTGTACTTTATCAATGTTAATTATTTGAATAACGAAGCGTGTCAGGTGGAATATATAAATCTAACGCACAACCTCTTTACCTTAACTAGTATCCTCATTATCCATGCATACACTAAAAATACCATAATAGTTGCGGATAACACCAGTCGTCGAAATAGTTCAAATTCACTAACATCATCAGTTGACGTCATCATTCTTATTTGATTATTCATTCTTCAAGTCATCTTCTACTTATTTTCAAGGCAGAAGTTCATAGTTTGTCATTGTTTCATCTTTGACATTTACAAAGCACAAACATATTATCATTTCATCAACATTTTCTCATAAGCTGAAAAACATACTAATGATAACAGTGACATTTTATCACGAATAACAATTATGAAACGTCCCTATGGAGTTGTTAGAACGCATTATTTCTCGTTCCGTTCCAGTTAAACAAGAAGTAGGTAACCTAATGTAGCTTTTGTGACTACTATTATTAATAGTAGGATGAATTTGTATGTTCCCATTGATTTGTTATAGACTGAATCTGGTCAGTCACTGTTGCTATATGTGCATCCTGAGCAGATTGCCTCGATATAGCGAATATTCAAAAGTATCATTAAATTTAGATTGTAAATGGTAAGTGGAATCCGGGAAGTGCGTTTCGTCCTATTCGGGACTCGTCGGCTGGATGTACCTGCAACATACAAATTCATCCTAATTTCAATTCGCACATTGCACAAGTGTAACTGTCTGAACTCAGTAGTCTAGTGGTGAACGCAGGTGGAGTTTAACACGAAACGGACTGAGTTCGAATCCAGGTGTTAACATCAACATTGGGATGCAGGTGCATCCAGCCGACGAGTCCCAAATGGGACGAAACGCGCGTCCTGGATTCAAATTGTCAGTCACATTCCAAATCATGTGATACTATTATTAATATTTGTTCTTCGATAGTTGACGATATTTATTTATGAGTGCGTTTCTGTGGATGGGTATGAATATAAATATATATATCATTAACAGCGCTCTCAGCGACTTCTGAATGTCATACAAAAAGACAGTCACTTTATGCGTCGCATTATTTAGACGTTCCCGTATATTTTTAGAAGACAGGAATACTCATATATCGTTTAATGCGTCCTAGTTTTTAGTACATAATTTTATATGCCTAACTTAGCAACTGCTAACTCATTTCTCAAGTGATGCTATTTTGTTAGCAAGAGTAGCTCGGAAGATTTCCATTTATTGTTATTACCTTGGAGCGTGTCTGTTTAACACTTCATCTACGAAACGCTGGATAGACTGAATAGATGCATTTTACTTAGATTGCTGTTATATGAATAACTATTACCATTGTTTGCTTATTTGGATTTTTAGAACTTGAATAATTTATATCAAATATGTTGTTAAGTGGTCGAAGTTAGTCTACAAAAAACTCAGCTTGGTTTAACTTTTATGGTTATTAGTATCCGTTACCAACACATATCTATAGCTTTGAGGGGACTATTGGCTTCTGTAATCTGGGACTTTACTACTGAACTATGTGAATTTGCAATGTAACAGATAAACGTACTTACTAGCAAAGTCATAAATTAATTAGTTGAATATCTTATAAAAGTACGTAATCAGTATGAAATCACGAATGTACACCTTATTGGTTGTCTTTACACAAAACGTGGAGCAACTGCTATTTGAAAGATCATAGATGCGTGACAGTTGTCTTCGTAGTTAATGTTATCATAGCTGAAGTAATCATGATAAAGTGCAGATTAAAGACAATAAACTCATGATTCATACCAGTTAACACTCGTTGGAAATGCGAACAGCAAACCCTTGAAAACTGAAATTAAAGAGCCCTTAAAAGTCGATTCACGCAATACTGAAGATACACTCAACAACTAATACTAACTACCTAACATCAGAATAATGTCCCAATGTAAGCAGTAATTACCATCATATAACTTAACAACAACCTGTAGCATTTAATTTGATCTTCCTTGATATTAGGAAACTGAAGTGTTTTATGAAGAAATTATGACTTACATTCGGGACCAATGAACTCTATTATGTGCAATGTAAGTATAATATACTTTGATTTGGTATCCTCAGTAAATTAACGACCTACTGAATGTAATTTATAGTGTCGTTATAAATAACTGGAATATTTAATAAGGATTGACTTATTATCTGACTAAATAATCACATTAATTATCAGTCATTCATGTCCACCTACCATTAAATTAATATCTGCGTCAGTGAATGTAACAATTAATGATATGCTTCAATGATCAAGTGATAATCCTCTGTTTGTTATTCTAAATTCAGTATTTCTGTTTAAATCCCTCCCTCCATCTCCACGTTCCGCCAAATGACTCAACTACAGTGCTAGGCATGTTGTTATGGCAACAATGAATTATACACATATCTGTTTAGTCAGTGAAGGTCAATGACAATCTTGCTATTACTTCTGATATATTACAAAATTACTGTCATCTAATATTTTGAAGAGAAATTGTTTATGTTGAAATTCATGACAGATAAAACCAGCTGTCAAGTCAAGATAGTGACTGACCATCTGTACAAACATAGTCACATTCTGTATAAGATATTTTCAGGGCCACTTGTTTTGATTATTGTTCTAGATATCAGTAATCATTTGATGCAGAATGAATCTCTAAACAAAATGACACATAAGGTAGATGGTGATAGTACTTTTCGAAATGATAATGAAAACTTTGTTGCTTAATTATGTAGTAGTAAATTTTCATAATTTCAATATACGTATAAGGATAACTAAGGAAGGAAACATGAATCACACCATTCCTTCAATCCTCATCAACGATAGATTTTTCAGATGTGGACATATCTGATAAATAAACTTTATTATAGCTGAAATCAAATTTAAAATGACAGTAACAAAATTTTTTGAAGTATTAGTAAAGTATGCCTTAATCTTCATTTGAATACAAACAGTTCAATTCCATATTATTTCTCAACGATAGTCAAAACAAGCACTCGTGATCCACCAAACATGTAATAGCGTAAAATAGAGAGCTTAGGAAACCTACGTTATATAAGACAAACAAAACTAAAAAGAATAACCAGACGAAAACAACACCAGATAGAAAGGAAGTCGTCATTTAATTTACAGGAACACATATAGAGTATAGTTAAATATCTAAGAATGTACAAAGTAACTCTACTATAATACAATTAAAGATTGGTTTCTTAGCTGAAAAGTCACTTGACTTTAACATTGTTATGTGGAGAAATGTTTAAAATGTTTACTAATGAAATGAACGACAGAACATTTAATGCTTGATGAGCCTCCTACTATCACCCACCCTAATTATCATTCGGGTAGACGTGGTTACAATTTTTTTAATTATGATACTTCTAATCAGTGTAAACAAAGAATAATTAACATCGTTATACACATACTTTTAAATCTAAAAAAAATGTTATATTATCGAGGTCAAATTAATATTGAAATAATCTATTCATAATGAAATTCTAAAGTAACTCTCAGTATACCAAGTATTGTGAAGTTTATGAAGTTAGAAATGTGTACTTACTGACTTGCACTTAATGGTAGCTTTTACTACTTGATACTCGATAATCCATTTATTGTCGGATATATTGGTGGAAATAACTGCTAAATTGTCTGGAATCAAAATAGGACAAATTGTTCCAGAAATATCAACCATTAGGAGCCGACTCAGTGTTCCAGTGGTAAGTCGCTAGTCGCGGAGTCAAAGAGTCCTTGGTTCGATTCCCGTTGGAGTCGTGGGTGCGCGCTGCTGCAGTGTCTCATACAAGGACTAAAGAGCTGTCCAATGATTCCAGGTGGTCAACGGTTATCTGATTCAGATTAATTACGTGATATCAGAATTGACAAATATTTTCTACTTTTTTACTTTTATTGATGATCCATAGTTTCAGTAAATTCACAAAACAACTTAGAATGAAGGCATTTGCATAAATTAAATGTTACTTTGAACATTAAGCATGTTAATCGTCCAGCCACTTAGCTGGAAGCAGAAAAGCGTTGGGTGGTCGTATGATACTCGCCTATGGCATCTTTTCATTTGGACATCGTAAACACGAACTACTAAGAATTCTATATAGCTGATTGGAATTACCATGATTTATTCAAACTACTTGGGCATATATGTGTCAGATTTATGCTTTTAACTTAGTCAGAATTTAATACTTTTAATAACTATTCTTGAACATTTTGTTTGGCATACAAATATACATGCACAACGAAACTTATTCAGTTTAATAACATGATAGTAAGTATAAAACTATCAAACAGAGGGTTACATCATCCAAGCTGTTAAACCTTGATACTTAAGATTCATCCTTGTCTATATTCACATTTTATTTATAATTTGTACTTAGGTAAGATATATCTCGGACGACATTCATTAACCGCCAATAACTTTAATTAGAACAATTAATGATTATGAATAGAATCAATCAGTAGATCATAATTAAACACGATACGCTGACGTGTATCATTCCATCTTATAAATCTGTCGATTCACTAAGAAACAGTCTCTGTAAACTGAATCAATGAACGATCCATGATAGTGTAATTGAATTAAAAAAAAACAACTAATATTATCTATATGAAATGGTGTTTAATCTAGTTCTATGTAGTTAAAATAAACCTTATAATATGAAATTACAGTTTAGTTTTCATTAATACTGCCTTTTTATAATATACTACTATTATATTACTGAAATAAATAACACTAGTAGTATTACTGAGTAAAATAATCTAACTTCAGTCCTATTTATTACGTTGATGTTTTGTATTTTGTAGTGAACAATGAACAAATTATCAATGTTTTTACATACGTATAAAATAAAGTAAACATAAACATATTCATATGTGACTGACTTCAGCAATAGTTTTTACACATAAACATTTGTTACTAAAAAAAAATAACAAAGTTTTATAAGTCATAAATGATTGCATACATATGTGTATATGAATGTGCGAAAAAATGTAATGGATGACTGAGTTGGTGATTGATGAAATTCAAAGGATTATGACAGAAGACTGAGGCTAAGTGAAAGCTAATTTTAAGGTATTCATTGTTATGATGAATTATACCTATTCAATTTGTTAATAGAGATTTCATTTTCAGTTTGACTTATTATTTCACTAAGTAGTCACAAACTTGAGATAGACAATTGTTTCGTTCTTGTTGGATTGCATAGGTTGTTTCACCAGAAATCAGTCTGAAACTTAAACCGACCTCAGAATGAATAACCTGCTTAAACTAAAGAAAAGTTATGTTTTGAACACTGGAATGGTTCCTAATGATCGTTATTTTGATGAGCTAACATA
Organism: Schistosoma japonicum; assembly: GCA_025215515.1. Taxonomy (NCBI): domain Eukaryota; kingdom Metazoa; phylum Platyhelminthes; class Trematoda; order Strigeidida; family Schistosomatidae; genus Schistosoma; species Schistosoma japonicum. The sequence goes on along the minus strand of CM046065.1, from coordinate 9,418,310 downwards.
TAAACAGTAAATAGTACCATTCATTTTGTAAATAGTTGGAGTTAAATTGTTGAAGCCTTACATCCACAGTAGATGATCAGATACATATCAAAAAGTTGCACATTATCACAAACAGTAATGACATCTGGAGAGAAAATAACTGATACTGTTAAAAGATGAAGTGTACTGTATTTATGACCCAGTTAATCTCATGGTATATCCAAAGTAACTTCCAACGATTAAACTCATACTTAGTAATAAGACAGAAAGTAGAAAACAATAATAATTAAAAAGGAAGATATATATTGGTCGGAAATAGGAAGTAAGCCTGACTGAGACGTTTTTACTAGCCGTCCACAGGATAATTTTATAGGTATTTTGGTTCAAAAAGGAACGAAAATATTTACTAAGGCGCCGAGTATGTGTAAGACATATGAATAGAATATATTTGTAAATAATCTCAGCGGATCAAACTAATGAAAAATTCCAACGTTTCGCTCGGACAAGCTGGTCCTAGCTTCTTCAGGGAAATAACCCAAATCAAAAATTATCCAATATTAATGTAGTAAGAGGTCAAATTAATTTCGAATATCCAATTGCACACAGGGTATGAAATTGTTATATGAGTCATTGTAAGTGAACTAATATTGGAATTGCGTGGATGAAGGAAGGTGTATACATCGTGTGTAGTTTCATGTTACAACAATTTGTAACACATATACTGTTCACGGTAAGGGATGAACAATCTGAAGATGGGTTTGATATCAAATCATAGTTGGAGCAAATCAATGTAATGATGATTGTGGGTCAACGGAAGGGGGAATATTTGCAGATGGCTACACGTTGAACTGTGTAATTAGAATAAATAATTCTAAACAGAATTAATCGATCCACGGGATAAGTTGCTTTTCACGGTGCACCATGTAGTGATCTGATAGTGATAGTCTAGTGAATACCTGCAACTAGTTGTTTCCGTTTAAACGAACAGTCAGAACCAATAACAAAAACCTGCACAACTATTTATCTTAGGGAGTTATATACCACTTCACAGTTTGTGTTAGTGTGAATAGATTTTCAATGATAAATCAAACTTTTTAGGAGGGGGGGTATTAGTTTGTAAATTTTACAAATGTGAACTATGCATTTGTTGTTAGCACTAAGGAGAAAAATAAGTGTAATTAAAAGACTATATATGTATAGAAAGTCTTCATATCGAATAGCTGCACTCCCCGAATGGGAGACATTTTAACAGTGATTTCGGTAAAAGTGGCTTTAACACTTCTAAAAGATTTCCGTTGTCAAAATTCGTTTAACTGTCTTTTATAAACAAACGTTTTCATTTTAGCTAACAGTTATTCTTTGTAATTGAAAATGGAAGTTCAGAATTCTCTGATAGGAATCCGATAAGTAAAGATATCATTACTATACATAGTAATGATGAAATATGTTATCATCTCGTACATAATAGTCATTAGAAAACTGTCTGCTTAAACTTCCGCGTCATGATTTAATCCCTCCAAAGCAATCTTTGTCTTCGTCTGGATAGCTGTTGTCAGTATGAATCAATATAACAATATATTATGAGTTTCTCTTTAGTTATCACGCTAGTTCAAAGGTATCGTCATAAAATCAAACACGAATAAACATAAATCTTGTAGAAATAAATGCAGAAATAAAAGTAAAGTTTATAATAAGAGAGTTTACATGGGAGAAGTATACAATATTTTAACAATGAAAATAATATAATGTCCGGGTTGTTAAATGAAAAGCCAGTGTGAATTATTCGTAAAGACGAACATCGATACTCGTTTCATTGGAACGTTAAATTCATAATTTTAGTTGGTTGAAAATGTCACAAATTGAAATCGCCCGTCAACCTGAAATCCCTGATGGTGAATCTGGGGTACGCACTGCTGAGGAGTTCCACACTAAATTGGAACAGCTATTCAGTGCTCCCTGGTTTCCATTGATGCCCTGCCAACAGTAATCTGTGACATATTCAATCAACAAAAATACCACTATTTACAAAAACAACCATCCCCATTGAAATTCATAATTTTCAAAAGCTGTAGAGAATAAGGGTGTTGATATAATTTACAAAATACCGGAGGTGGTAGCATAATAGTTACATAATTGTTACTTTCGGAAATATCATGTAGGTACATGGTTTTTGATAACAAACAGTGCACGGAGGTGGTAATTTACATGGAATAAGGAATGCGTCATCACAAGTGTTTTTAAGTAGACTGTGCTGCATAAGATATAGTATTCTACATCAGCAATGAAACTAAGCTACCATTATGTAAATAAAAATAAACAATGTAGTACACGTAGGCTCTGTTGAAGTTTTATACTGTCTGGACTCAGTAGTCCAGTAGTGAACGCAGTAGGCGTTTAACACGAAACGGACTGAAGTTTGAATCCACTGTGAACATCAACATTGGGATGCATGTACATCCAGCTGACGAATCCCAAATGGGATGAAACGCGAGTCCTGGATTTTACTTGCCAGTTAAAATTCAAATTCAATCTACACATAATCGTTTACAAGCTAGAGAGAAAAAGAATTAAAAACAGGGAGCTCAAAATAACAGCAAAAATATCATAGGGTTGATGAAATAAATAGGCAGGATTAGTTTTCACTCAGACATTGTTAAAGATGATTCGCAAATAAACTTATAATGAGATTAAGAGGATAGGCTAATAGCATGAAACTAGGTTAGGTTAGTGTATCGTGTAACAATTGTAAACACATTTATAGTCTTTCTTGTTTCGCTAATGGAGTAAGAGATAATCACTAGGAAAGATAAGAAATCACCAATATATTGTAAAAATCAAATCTGCTTCCAGATAAGTTTGTAGCAAATTGTTTTTGGTTCTTGAAAATTTATCTGTAAGGTGATTCACTTAAAAGGTGGATCTAAACTGAGAAGTTTTGTATATGAAGTCGAGTTGCGGAGGTTACAACAAGAGAAATCTTCAAATTAAATTGCATTAGAGGATGTAAAAAGCCAATTCATTTAGTGTGTCGTAAAATAAATTAGATTATATTTGAGTGGTCGCTTCCATAAAGTGTCTTTTCTTAACATAGTGTGTCAAGTTTTATATTCAAAGCTACAACCACTTTTAAAAATAAAAAGCGTGCAGTGACGATGAACAGATTCCAATCTAAGTTTACCATTACTGTAAGCATTACTAAGAATGAAAGTACAGTATTCTAGTATCAGTTTGCCGCATACTTTGTGGAGTAGAACATGAGATTTATCATTTCAAAGTTATGTAGTTTGTAAACCAGAGGTCGATGTGCCTTAGATGTCTGCAGAGTAATCTACTCTGCGAATGAAAGCTGTAAGCTTATTTGAGTCTTAAATCAACAATTGACTAAAACTCTAGTAATTTTCTATCGTTTATGAATAGATCGAAATTGTGGCGTGCACCTCTAAAACATATTTATTTCCTATTTTAATACCATAAGGCTACCTTTCCGAAGTTTAGTAAGGACACAAGTGAGTATATAGGTAAACGCATAAGGAAGAAATGAGTGCTCTACTTTAAGATCATCAACTTATAAAATAGGTCGTTAAACTTGGTTGTGTCTGCTGATTTGAATCGTGGAGTTATGTATGAATTTTTCATCTAGTAGGATGTGTCTACTTCTAAAGAGAGATTATATAGTTTTGATAGGAGTAGAAGGATATCGCCTCTACCAAATATGAAGTAAATGTATGCTAAGCCATTTACTTTATAACTAGAGGCCTCAAGAGAGCTCACGGTTTTACAGATATGATATCAAGCAAAGGAAACGCATTCGATCTGGTCAAAAGATATGTGTATAGTGTCTGTCCGAATTTCGTCCAGAGGATTCACTTCTGTTTGCAAACAATGTCACTGAAGGAATTAAGGATAATATTAGGGTTGTTTACAATTAAACCCTCAAGTGCAATACAGCAACGTTTTTAACGTCGAATTTGTTATTGAGAATGTCTCCATTGGGAAGCGTATTTCTTTTAGCTCATCTTTTAGCTCATTTTAGATGATCTACTTCACATTTCAGTTCCTGAATCCTACTATGTAGATATGTAATCTCCTATCGGTTATTCCTAGCAATTGAAGGATTAGTAAAAAATGGGAGATAACTGGGTCAGTTAAACCTGAGGTCATTAGATTATAAGTTTGTTCAATAGCAGAATTGTTATAAACTGAAATATAGGGGTTTGATGGGATCGTTTTAAGAGAGATAATCCATATTTGAATGATTAGCATTAGTATATGTTTATAAAGTTATCAAGGTAAGCTGTAATAGACCAAGTGGGACAATTACTAGCATTTAACAAAATCTGTGAAAGGTTGGCACAAAAGCTAAACGTACTGAATTAGAACTGAATAAAACCATCGTCTGTAGTAGATTGTGGTGTATTTTTGTTGCTTAACACCGACTTAAGATTCTAAGTTAAATTTGATCGCACTAACTGTTATAATTTCCAGATTTGATTGACAATCTCTGTGTATGTTAGTTTATCGCATAAATGAATTAGGTGATTATACGACGTCTAATATTCGTTTGAACTAATCAAGCACAATTTTCATTCTGTAAATTAGTCACAGTTATTAAACTTTGACATGAAATGTGGTGTGATCACTGATTACTCTAAAACATCGACAGTTTGATTCATGTAATTGAAGATGGATCATGGTAACTGATATTTAGCTGAATTATTCACATAAATATATATAACCAGGACACATGCTTAACAAGCATTTGAAATAGAATGGCATTTGGTTAGGTTACTACGTTTTACACATTTATTCTTTATTCATAAACAGCTAATACACTTATGTATGCCCGAAAACAGTATATTCACTTTGCGCACTACATAATTATTATAGTCTAGCTAACTGCATTGTAACAACAACGTAATGAAACGAGAAGTCATAAGTACATATTATCAGTAAACAAAATTAAAACTCACGTGACAATTTACATAATCGTATCCTTTCGTCATGTTTCTATCACAATTGTTACATAGATAGGATATTTTCGATGGAGAAGTCAGTGATGTATTTTTAGTTAATTAACTTCTAATTTCTGCGGGGTTAAATATGTTAAGTTTAGGCCTACATTACTTACTTAATTACGCCAGTTACCCCTCCCAGAGGAGCATAGGCCGCTCACTAGTATTCTCCATTCAACTCTGTCCTAAACAATCCTTTTCAGCTGTTTCCAGTTGCTGTTCATCCTTTTAATGTCTGCTTCCGATTCTCAACGTAGTGAGTTATTTGGCCTTCCTATTTTTCGTTTACCGACAGGATGCCAAGTTAGTGCTTGTCTCGTGATGCGGTCTGATGATTTTTGCAATGTATGTCCTATCCATTTCCAACATCGTTTTCTGATTTCCTCTTTGGCTGGAAGTTGGTTTGTTTTCTCCCATAGTAGGCTGTTTTTGATGGTTTCCGGCCAATGGACATTCAGTATCATGCCTTTAAATTTTCTAAAGTTACTGGTGGTCCCAAGCCTAGGTAAAGGAGGAGGGTTGGGCATAAGGCTACCATCCCCATCCCGTAAAACCAAAGCTTGCTAAAAAACGCTAACCAGATTAAAAAAGGCTAAATTACGGTATAGCAAAAATTGGTATATGCAAAATATACTATTTAGTCCCTTAAAGATTAACTGTCAACGTTCTTTGTTCGCATAATTTTATCTCATTTTAATAGCATTGACATTTATCACTTACATTATCAAACTGCAATCTATTAAAATCTAAGGATTCAAGCAAGAATTGTATTGTAGAATATCATTACACCAAATAATCCAAGTATTAGTAAAGTTTTTGTAGATACTGTTACTTTGGTTATTATTGCATACTGACATTATCTGAAAGTAGGGATGCGCGGACAGGTTTGGAATAATGGGTTTTAAATATGTTGAAATGAAGATAAATATCACTGATAAGGGTGAACAATCGTTGTTTAGAATGTGGACATTTGATTTATACGTAATGATCTAATTCTATTTTGCTTTTGGAAAATGTATTCGGTTGGCGTATACAGTTTCAAGACATCATGAAACAGCTGTCAAATGATTCTAGGTTTTCAGTTTTTCTTTACTATGTCTACTGATTTCAGTCCCATTAATTTTAATTATGATGACATTCAGTGCATTTTTCCTCATATTATACAAGTTTCCAAATCAAATACTTTTATTCTCATGTTTCATTTTACAAATATGATGGGTATAAAAATCTTCCAGGTTTTTAATGACTACAGTATCAATATACGTTGAAATGGATGAAGAAACGTTGTTACAATCTGCTACTTCATTGAATATTATCTTGAACTGAGCATATAAGATCTAAGTAACACTATTATTTCTTATGTCTACCTCGACAGTGTATTAAGTCAATAAACAAAAACCAATCAATTATAATCCTGTTTTAATACTATAATCTGTTCATTTCAAAAATCAACTTAAATATGCTAGAAATCAAATGATCAAATAACTTAGAACTTATTTACTAGGCTGAAGTCGTTTTATTTAAATACTTAACTTCAGATATGTCTTCAGAAACTAAAAGAGTAGTTGTTCATCTTTGATTAGCTGTATAAAGTAATTGAATTTCATACTGAAATTCGATTATTGGATGATGTACTTTTATTTATTCTGTTTATATTTGTGTGATTTCTTAGCAATTCATTCAGTGATGTGATTGTCTTCTTCAAAGATGAATGAAAATTATTTGCATACCACTGTCATTTGTTACTTAAACTATTATGAACTGTAAGCAGTTGATGTAGATGTTACAAAATGAAATGAAGTAAATTTGCTATGGTTAACTTTGAAACTTTGATTTTTCCAATTTTTCAAACAAAGTATGTATATACTAACTATTCCAGTTTTATATAAACCATAAGGTATTGTAATTTGAATGAATTTGAATCTTCCCGTTGATTTGTAATGGATTAAAGTTGATCAGTCTTTATTAGCATATTTTCAACCTGATCGGGTTGCCAAGTATCACTGATGTTGGACTGTGGCTGGAGAGTGGGATCTGTGACACTTGTTTTGTCTGGTTTGGGGCTCCTTAGCCAAGTGTACCTGTATCTCAGTGTTGGCACTGACACCGAGACTCGAACCTAGTTCGTTTCGTGCCTAACGACATCGCGTTCACCATACCAGTTATACAAATATGACCATTCTGACCCTGCAGCCTAGTAGTAAATCTGGTGCCGTTTGGAACGTTATGAGCTGAGATCGAATAACGGTGTCATCACTAACGCTGGGTCGCAGATACATCTAGATAATGAGTCCTGAACAAAACTAAATGTGTATCCAAGATTCCTCATGACAATCTAACTCAAATCACATGGTACTGGTAAATAATGACGGATATGTTAGATTTTCAAAGAATGAAAACAACTTTAGGAAGAATTAATTAATTAAACATCACGAAGGAATATAATGATTCATTATCTTTAATAAGTTTCTGTTCTTAATGTCAGGTACATAAAAGAACTTATACATCTACAACAAAGATGAATAAATATTTCTACATAAACTAGATTTTATGAGTGAGATTATTAATAATACATATTACAGTAGACAGAGTTAAGAATATTAGAAAATATTACAGAAAATCATAACAACTTTTCAGTCAGCTTTTTTAATCTATACATTTGAACAAAGAAAGCAGAATATAATGAAATTGTTTATCCCTTAGATTCACTTCAGCAATTGCATTACAACCCAGAAATAACTTATATTAAACAAGGAAAGAAAATAAATACAAGTAGACATACTTTATATCAGATGTGGGGGGGTTACCAAAGATATTTAAATGTGGATTAATGGGAGATCATCACAATAGGAGAAGTAAAAGTAAATTTTAAATACCACCTACTTCTAGTAGAAATATATGAAAGTTCTAAAAGTGAAAAATTATCTTAACAAAAATGACCACAGGCACTACATCATAGTTATGTAGTGGTTATGAAAACATTCAATTTATGAGTGAAGCTCAGATAAAGAAAGAAAGAAAACTGACTTGTGAAATTATTAAGGGTAATAGAACGGCAGTTTCCTTAGTGAAATTCTTAAAGGAGGTTACTAGGTTAGTGAAAGATTTATAAGTTTTATTACACACAAAAGTTTAGTTTAAAAACTGAATTGAAACCGCGTCAAGTTCATCTTTTTATTATCTTTTCTACCAGTTATCCGTAACTAGGATGCACTATGTATGACTAGAAAAAGTACATTTTGAATCAACTAATCGACAGGACTTTTAGTTAGATGTTTATCTCTTTTAATTATACAACCATGGATCGTAAATAACATACTGATATTCACACTACTGCATGTTATTGATGAAAATGTTTCCATTTAGCTATTCTGCTTTAGTGAGTGCGCTTATTCATCTACGTAGTATCATCATATTCTAATTATTTAATCATGTTTTCTTTGTAGTTTATTTAGTGTTCATACTAACATACAGCTAATATGCCTAAATTCTATTTTAAAGCTAAAATACTTTAATGTTTCAGAAAATATAACAGTAAAATCATACTGATTGGTTCATCCTGTAATCAATTCATAGGCTGTGATTTTTATTACAATCACCATGGTTATGCAATTCATACGGCGGCCAAATAAATTATTAGCAATAGACATGATTAATTTGTTTTTTATTAGTAATAATAACAACTTATACAAAATTTGTAATCTTTTAAAAAAAATTATTGAAGTTTTTGGTCTGTTCATCAATTCCTAGACGGGTGTATGTGTGTTTTTGAAAATTAATTAAGAAGCATAAGAACAGTGACAATTCAATTTGACTGCTTTTTACTTTTTCAAATGGCATTTTGACAAATGTTTCTTGTTACTAAGCCTACAGTTACTACAACTGAACATTTTTTTTCAGTCTGTTAAAAACAAATTGTTATATTTAAAGCAGATTATTAGTTAATTTTTACGGTAGATTTTTATTTCCGTTTCAATAAATGGGACTTCTAAACATCTGATCAGAAGGTATCGTCGAATGAAAAACTTATTTATTACCTTTTCAATTGTAAAACAAAAGCGGCGTTTTGCATTTAACACTAGTTCTGAGATTTTCGGAGGTGATACTCTAACTATCTAATAATCACGCACTTATGTAAAGCATCAGGCCTATTGAAAACTATTGTTCTTTTGTTAGTATCAATCAGTTATATAGACCACCCTTAGCTAGTCTCAAAATCACTATAGAAGTACCTTTTCGATGAAGGATCACAGAAAACCAAATACTATAATATCTTCAAGGTATATTTATTTGTCAGCTAATAAAACTAAGTAAGATATAATCATCATCATTGATATCATGACGTGATACTTTTCAAACCAACTGCAGCTAAGAATTCATGCTAAAAAGTTTCACATTTTAAAAGTTCTCAAATTAACCTTACATTTTCCAGTTTGTCATAGCGGGCAAATAGAGAGGAATATATTGAATGATTTGTGGAAAGCAAAGCGTAAACAAGGTATGTTTAGTTTTACTGTAGTTTTGAGTGTGGTAAGATTGTCATAAATGTTATTGAAAATAAACATCATTGAATAAATAATTTCATATGGAGCGTTAGTTCATTCAATATTGAAGAAAATCTATGTTCACTGTTGGATATTTAAATTAAACTAGATTTTCTGCTACCTAACTTTCATCTACTAAAGTCATGACCAGATAAATGTAACTAATTTTTTAATATCAGACACATGAAGTGAACAAATGTAAGGAATAGATAAAAATAAAATTGGTTCGTATAAGCAGTCTAGACAGGAAATACATGGTATTCACGAAAAATAGGTAACTTTTTATTTACATGAAAATATCCAATTATTGTCATGTAAATGCTATTTCTATAAGCCTAATTCAACGAACACACTGCAATTATAGATTACCAAGTCTGCTATGTTTACTATTATTATAATAAATCTCGGATACGTTCATCCACGTATGTGTGAATTGTGATCTAACCCTAAAATACACGTAGGAAACGATATTCACTGGTTGATGAAAATCGGGCAGTAAACAAAATACCCCATCCCTTAACCGAACGTAAGCATTTTATAATTTAGAATTACACAGAGCAACTACCATAGGACATAGGCTAATAACCCAGTCTAGCATAACTTACAATCAAAAGTCATAGTGACGTCCGAAAGTAAGGGAATAATTGTTGCATAAAATATTTTTAAATGTAGAGCATATTAAAAATGATATTTAGGACGTTTATCACTCTCTTTGAATTCGCGATATGTAAAAATCAATTCTTGTACGTGTATGTATGTTTTCGTTAGGTCCATATCTGTTTTTAATTTTCGCCAAGTAGCCCCTCATCTTACTTACTCCTCATCTATTTTTCATCACTCTGAGTCAATTATATGTTGACGCTTCAAATTTTTGAGCACAATTTAATAAAAAGAGATTTTTGAGCAGATTTTTACTCTCCTCGAAGTTTGTCATAAATCACTTAGTGTTTAGCAAACGATAAAGCCGTAATTATTAAGAAATAACTAATTTCTCACACTACAGATTATAAGTTTTATTGTTAAACATATCGAACATCAAGTTCTTTCTGACCAGACGTTATATGACAGAACAAATTAACCTGTACATAAACCTAAACGCTTAATCTAAACTAGCACTTAAACTAACGCTTAACCAAACCATAGGTCTATTCTATACCTCATACTAACTGGAAATAATTTGGGAGTGGATCAAAGAGAGACTGGTCCCTTTACAATGGGTTCTTCAATACAAATGTTGTCTACCTAATAATGACGAGTTCTGATGTTACAGGCAGAAGAATTTATGAAAAGCTTAAACATTTCTTCCGAAGCTCAAAGATTTCTGAACCAATTCTGACATTAACTTGTAGCTAAAATACACACAATTACTAAATTGCTATTTTCTGATTGGATAAAACAGGCAATAAATTCACGTATCTGATTGGCTCTTCTACACAAATTTAGTAACAATATGCTGATTGGCTGAAACGATTCATCATCACAGGCTTGTCTCTGTGCTACACTCCAGTTAAATAATTTTGTTGAAAATAAAATATTTTTTTCTTAAAAATATCAAATTTCTAATCATTAACAGCAAGTGTTTCTTTAGACGAAATAACTCCAGATGTAAATATAATTGAAAGATAACCCAATCAAGATCAATTAGATAGAATTTATGTTTTTCGCAGAATACAAAAGTCAGTGCTTTTATATTGAATTGCATATAAAGCTTAAAAGACACTCCTTTGTATGATACTCAGAATGTTTGTGAATTATTCTAAAAAAATTTTTTTTTCATCATAAAGCGAAAATCACGAAGTTAAGTCTGTCAAATCCCCTATATCTTAGTGTGTAAATTGTAAATATTATGTTACCTTATTTGCAATAAACTCGCAAAACATCACTTTATTAGCAAGCTGGTTGAATTATAAGAGATTCGGTGTAAGTATACATCATTAATTAGGTAATGATCCCCGCCACCTGTACCGTTTCTTATATTATCGTTTCTCGAACTATTCGGTAAATTGATAATTAAGTATAAATTTTTTATGGAATTTATTATGGCTGTTAAAATGTTACCAAAAAGAACCATGTGTTCTTGTTGTAATAAATGAAATTCTATGTCAATATTTATATAACTTTAAGATACGAAAAATTCTCACTGTCGTAGAAAACTGAAAAAAATACAGCCTAGATCACTAGACTCTGACAGGTTGTATTACTTCAATTGTCAAGTACTTTTTATTTGTACAGATATCCTATTCGTTAATTAAAAAAGTGACTTTAAAATGACATGTTCATTTTAAAGTCACTGTTTTCTATTCCATTTATCATGGTTAGACTATAGCTGATTTGCCACCAGTTAACATGCATTAATCTTTTTTTAATGCGATGAAAAATCCATGAAGCGATCTTCAATAAATCCCAGTTAAAACTTTAGTGCAACCAACTATATATGATCAGCAATCTACATCAACAGTGCTGTGAATTAAAATTTAACACGTGTTTAACAGTGAATAACTTTTTGAGGCACTCTTTGAAGTTTTAGTGCAAAGTTGTGAACACGGAATTCCTAAGATGTTTGTTGTGAGACAAATATCATCAATGACAGTAGATGAGAGTAGCACGATAACGTGAATAGATGGAGGTTACAAATACAAACTGATGAATATCAGTTAAGTTATCTGAAGTCTAAGTTATCGAGCAGAGTCCTGAAGTTTGTTACCTACCTAGCACTAAACAGCTCTTCAGTGTTTGTTGATCTTTAATTATCATCTAACCATAATCACTCGGCAAGATAAAGCCTCAAATTCTACATAATCTATACGATAATTTATAATAACTAATATAACGTATCTGAGTTACATGAAATGTTTCTAGTTAACAAATATTCATCCTGATTAACGGATTTCTTTCTAGTGTAAAAATTTCTGTCTTAAGAAATAGGACAAATTCATAATTTTTCGTTAACAATTAAAATTTTATGCATGATTAACAATGATTTTATTTTTTTAATTAAATGAAAATGTCTTTTAAAGCTCACAATATAACAGACAGGTATTGTATGAATAAATAAGATAACTACATACAACCCAAATAGTTGACACAGGTCTACAATGAAAGAATACTGAAATATAGAATAGCATAAAGTTATAAATAACTATAATGGAAATGAATCTCTATCCAATCGGTTCCATTCTTATCTTCAATCAATATTGCGAAAGTATCATTTATTATAACCAGGGGTACTTTTCTCTCATCCTATATGGTAGCCCTTGATGATATTCATTAGCCATATTTTTAGCACAAAGTAAAGAGGCACTGGAATTATTTGCAATACACAGTAACCAAAATTTCTAAGGAGAGAGAAGGTGAAACACTACCTTATTGTAATTAGAACAATTTTAATTAATATTACTGATTAGTTGATTTATTACAATACAATTTCATTGGAGTTAGACATCTAACTAAATAGATGCCATTTCAGTAATCATGAAATGACTTTATCATGAAAATTTTTTTAAAACTATGAAACACTAAGCAGCTGTTTTGTTTCAGCAAGTGACTTCTCAAGGATGTTCACCTTTAATACATAAGCAATAAAATTCAGAACTGTCAGGCCCCGAGAAAGTACCTTCCTCTTGGATCAGTATGCTAATCCCTAATAAATTTTCAGCCTAACTCGGAGCATTATGTGAGCTATCTTGCAATTAGTAAACTTCATTGCACTATCAGTGTTTGCCATTAATATCGTGGTGAAATAAAAGATTCTACAGTAGATTTAAGTGACTAAACCTTTGTGCGCTAAAAGAATTCAATAATGAGAGATGGAATATCATGATTATTCAGTTGGATGGTTGGCCCATATCATACGATAATCGAATGTATGACCTTTAAATAAGCTAATCAGTGAAATTACCAGTCATCATGTTTGTAAAAAGTGATTCAATATTTTTGTTGTCCTAACAAAACGCGTGATACCGAGTATTTAATATGCAATTATTTTTCATTTTTAATGATTTAAGGTAGTTTCGTAGAGACCAACAGTAAATTTAATTTTATTGTTTGTATTCGTCACAGACTATCGATCGGTTGGGTATCACTGAAAGCCAGGAATAACTGGACAGACATTATGTTCTAGTATGGAATTCCTCAGTTCTACTCACCCTCGATTTCGACTAAGGTTCTAACTTAAAAACCTTCAAGTCTATAGGCAAATGCTTAACTATCATCATTACAGGGCCAGCGTTCGTCGGCGAAAATTTCATTTCTATTAATTTGTGAAATAGTTCAACAAGCATCATCGTCATCATCCCTACGTCAACCGAGATTAATCCGTGACGAATGTAAACATTCTTTTAATCTCTTCACCAAAGACCGTTTCCGTGATTATTTTTACTTTCTGGAAATAGTTTGGACTGAACTAAACTTTTTAACGTTTTGTTAACTGTTTAGCATATAATTTATCATGTGATTAATAAATAGCTTAGTAAACTTCAAATTATTGCTTAGTTATCTAATTAAACATATTCCACAGAATCGAAGAATCAATATTTGCATAATACACTTTTACCTTGTAAATGTTTTATCAAGTGTAACATTTTAGATTACTATCGAAATCTTATAGGATTCTCCTTGGATTAGTTGTACAACAAAACTGAATTTGATAATGAATTTTTCATTTTTAGAATTTAGCTTTTTTCATAAGAACACACCTGTAGGATAGAATAAATGTAGACAGGAAAAATGAAAGTTTTGTCAGGCTGATATTTGACTAAAAATACAAAGTAGAACTTTAGAATCTGGAAAAAAAGATACTTGTTTCATTCAACTAATTTTATTCTTTTCTATCATTTTATGTTTAGTTTCTTTAGCGTTTTTTTAGCAAGCTTGTGTTTTACGGGATAGGGATGCTAGCTGTATGCCCAACCCTCCTCCTTTAACCGAGTTCGGGACCGGAAGTTAACCTAGAAGAGCTACAGGCGGAGTTGAAGAACATATGGGACTTCAAACAGCTGTCAACCAACCTCAGTATCAGACTCTTCAATTCGAACGTGAAGACAGTTCTTCTGTATGGAGCTGAAACGTGGAAAACTACTTCAAACATCCTCAGGAGGGTACAGGTATTTATAAACAACTGTCTTCGCAAGATATTGAATGTCTGTTGGCCGGAAACCATCAGAAACAGCCTACTATGGAAAAGAACTAATCAACTTCCAGCCAAAGAGGAAATCAGGAAATGACGTTGGAAATGGAAAGGACATAGATTGCGAAAATCATCTGACTACATCATGAGACAAGCATTAACTTGGAATCCTGTTAGAAAACGAAATAAAGGAAGGCCAAAAACACATTGCATCGAGAATCGGAAGCAGATTTCAGAAAGATGGACAACAACTGGAAGCAGCTGGAAAGGATTGCTTAGGACAGAGTTGAATGGAGAATATTGGTGAGCGGCCTATGCTCCTCCTCCTGGATGGGTAACGGGTGTAAGTAAGTAAGTAAGTAAAAATCATTTTATGTAAAATAAAAGTACTGAAGAATTCAATGTTGATTTTAAACAAGCAGATCTCATTTACTATACCATTTGACATTAGGATACACTGGACATTTATTTTTTCATGGTTAAGAACTATGATATCATGTTGATCCTTGGCTTTTTAATTTGAAGTCAAATTCATCGTAGTCATTTTTATATTTTTGGTATCTTTACTATACAGTTTGAAATTGATTCAGTGTTGTCAACAGTAAGTATTCGAATCTTGGCATGGCTTAGTTTCTCAGTTATAAATTCTGATAAGAATTTCTATAATTGGTCACAGTGAAATCGTTGATCGACAATGCTGACGAATCAAATTATAAGATGAGATAACCATTTAAAACCCGGCCAGTTAATATTACTTCACTATTCACAGTTAGTCTGTGAACAACTGATTAATCAAATAGGATGCTGCATTTTATTCAAAAAGGGCATTTCTTACACCATGCTGGTTACTCTCCTATGACTGTACGTTACCGATAATCTTTAATGACCAGAAAGTGATTTTGTGTAAATGTATTCTAACAATAGCCAATCAGAATTCATATTATGTAAATAAGAATTCACTTTAGAAAGTAAAGTATTACCGGACGGTTAAAATTCATTTACTCTTATACTTACGCCATAATTTTACGAAAGGCTTTGAGTGAAGCCTCAGATACAATTGACACTGTCTTAAATCACATTAAGTATGTTAAGCATGTAGTTACGGATGTGTATACAGAATTTCCTAAAATCTAATTTTCATATGTCCTATTTCATGTATGGTTATGCAACGGATTCATTTCTTACTTTCAAGCATCTACAAAACTGTATACGAACAAAATCTATTGAGCTTAACACGGAAGCTGATCATTTATAAAAAATCACTTTATCACAAAATGTTATTACTGTAAATCACATAGATGTTCAATTTTTATATTATTTCGTCCTTCTTATCTTGTGAGTGTTTTATTTCCCTTTAAGTTATATTTTGTCTGTGATTAAGTAACACGAATAGTCTATTGCATCATTGAGAAGGAAGTAAAGACGATTCCGAGTGAAGAATTCTCTTTCCGACGAAAAGATCAATTACTATAGCTGCACAATTGTATATGTAGTCATTTCCACAGAATAATTGTCCATCGAAAAAGTAGTAAGCGATTACACAATAGGTTATTTATAAGTTTCGAGTATCGAAAGAATTACGGACGTGTTAAGTAATTGTATAAATGATGGAGAATTGAACTAAAGTTTACTAAGTTGACTGAACTGGTCACAGATTGATGTTGGCAGAGTACCACTGTAAACCAGAAAACACTGGACAACTGTTTCGTCCTAGTATGGGACTCTCCAGGAGTACACACCCTAGATCTCGCCACACGAGCTTTAGATTGGCGAACGCCTAACCATCCGCACTACTAATCTAGCACTCAATAGTAAGATTTTTACTGCCATCAATTTATGATATGGTGCTACAATCATTTAATGTCATTCGACGAAACGGGACGAGAGTACAATATTAGGAATCTCACTTTAATGGTTTTCAGTAGTACGCAACCAGCAACAATCTGTGACGAATACAAACAACTAAACATAGTGCCTATCTCTACAAAACCACCGTAATTCAATGAATATTACTTTGTTACAATGAAATGCGAATAAGAATAATGTTAAAGCAAATAACGAATTTATAAGTTAATGACGACAGTAAAGTAAGCGGGTTATGCAAATAATCATAATATGGGAAAGGTGCAAATTGGTAGCAACAAAGTGTGTTAATACTGATGAGAATAATAATAGAAAAACTATTTGAATAAATAAGTATTTCACTATCGAAAGTATATTAAAACACGAGACAATAAACTTATCAAAACAATACTCATAGTAGAAAGTGTGTGAACAGAAAACTGAAAGCATATAGGTGGTGAAGGCAATACAAAAGCGCGGATGAGGTAACAAAATGCTATACAAGATCTTTCAGCAAGTCATTTACCAGGTCTTGTTTGGTCAAGAGGGAGATAGGTGTGTCAGAAATCGCTCCTGAACAAATTGACCAAAACTGACAGTTAAAATCCTTATGGCTTCTGCTGTTTAGTAAATGAATTCGGACCTCGTTGGGAAATTGTAGTGGTATACTGTGTATTACCTTTATTTTTTTAAATTTCTCAACAACATTACCACTATCTACTAAGTAAGCTAAAGTCGAACTGCTTACAGATTTCGTTTGCACTTGAAGATGTTAATCGATTAGTTAATTAAGTTTCTTGGAGGCATACTTCATATAGCTTTCGTCATAAGAGCAGCAGAACTGATGTATGTATATGCAAGAAGCTAATTTTGGTAGCTTATCTTTTAATTAAATAAACATTACTAATCAGTTAAATAGTGACAAAGAAAGTTTTGCTACGTAAAAAGTCCTTTATACCAATCTAACCAATCTATAAAAAACGATTTCAGGAATGCAAGATGCTTCTTACTGATAGCCTATGTAGCTGACTTTTTGTTCCCCACTTTTACGTATTTTATTAAAAAATATTTCCGGCACCGTAGTTTAGTTAGTATATTATTGATGAACTTCAATTATTGTTTCATTGTGATGTCATTTGAGTAGATCATTTTTGTTCTACGTTGGCAATCATTAGCATGATATAGTAACTTTATGTAAACCCTGTACGTGTTTTACTCTAAGTTGGTTAAGACTGTTTGACTATTGTCTAGATATAAGCATATTCTTATATCATATAAATATAGTTTAATATTTAAGTTGGATTGTGACTGACAAGTGGAATCCAGGACGCGCGTTTCGTCCTATTCGGGACTTATCGGGTGGATGTACCTGCATATCAACTACAAAACGCGCGTCCTGGATTCCACTTGCTAGTCAAAATCCAACTTAAATATTACTTGTGTACTGTCGCTAAATAGACGCAATCCGTTCAGGATGCACATATGGCAACAGAGGCTAACTAATTTCAGTCCATAAAAAAATCAACAGGAAGATACAAGCTTATTCTAATTAAATGTAATTTAGGTGAAGCACGATGAAAGTGATATTTAGTAAAGAAGGGAATAAAATAATAGAGGTTTCTTAAAATTTCATTGTATTATTACCTAGCAATTTTTCTTATTTGATTAACATCTTTTGGTTAACAGGTATTTTCTAGTACATTTTTAAAATAATAAAAAATAATCGGAATATGAGTAATACCTATATAACAATGAATAAGTAGCTATTAATGCAACAGATGAAATAGAGTATCATTTAATTTGTATTGTGACTGACAAGTAGAATCCAGGACGCACGTTTCGTCCTATTTGGGACTCATCGGTTGGATGTACCTGCATCCCAATGTTGATGTTCACAGTGGGATTCGATGCAATGGAGATTTGAAAGTACATGATGTTTTGTATAATTCAACCTAATGACTTAATACTATAAAATTAAAATTTAACTGTAGTTGAGAGTTGTAGAGATTGTTGAATTTGACGTCAAGAATTAGTCTAAGTTAGATGATTAATTGTAAAATTAGGAAGGACTGGACAGCTGTTTCAATTTCCCGATTGGTTGTGAATGCGCATATTTCAAGAGTCCCATATTAATGTGAAACAGATGTCTAGTGCTTACTGGTTTTCACTGGTCGTTCATTTTAGACAAATTTATGATATCCAATTCAAAGATATAACTAACTAGTAAGACAAATCAAGACAATAGTAGATTAATTTTAATTAGATCCTGTTATGTGTACTGTGTTCAATTAAAGGTATGGTTAGAGAACCTATGATTATCTAGGTGAAAATGGATAGCTTATCATTACGGTTTGAAAATAAATTTGCCGTTTAAATACAATGCGATGTAATTTTTACCGCTTGAAATTTTTTGTCAATTTTATCTTAATCAAAAATGAAATCGACATACAACTTTTTGGCAAACATCCCTATCTTTAATGTATTAGTGACACTGTTATTAAATTCAAGGAGAGTGATACTGAGTCAGTGAACACCCACTACCATACTACTGAGACATAAAATGTTGCCTAAGAAAAAATGCATTCAATAGTATAGTTCACCACAATTTAAAAATCTTTGCCGGAACAATAATCAAGATGAAATCGAGTAAATGGTTTATGATTAATTAACTTTTAATTATTAGCAGTAAATTATATCCTAACAGTTAATTCATTAAATAGTAGCTAACAATTAGGATAACATAGTACTACAGTGAAAACTATTCATACCATAGTAATACAATTATTCTGTAGTAAAGAACATTTTGTAATTGTCTGAACAAACAAGCTAACCTCTAGAAAGGAACATTAGTGATAGCTACATTCTTTTCTAAACTACTAAATACTTAATTTAGAATTAATGCTTCAGTAATGTCATTATATGATTTAGATGTCGTTATGAAGATATGACTTATCAAAAACTGTATAGAATAAACTGTTTAGTAATTTTTGAATTTTGTTAATCTACATCACAATGACAATTTGATAAAGATTTAATTAATTTTACATCAAGTCAAATGAAAATAGAGAGAATAAACTCTTAAATTTCTTATTTAATATAATTATATGTCACATGGATGAAGACAGACTATAAATTATTGCGAAGCTAGACTGATCACATGATACATCGAAAAGAATTATGCGTCTGGCTAAGTTTATATGTACCTGTCGAAGTCAGTGAAGGTACATACATATACGTATACCCATGAGAAATGCATACATTTATTCAGCGTTTGTCATTCAAACATCCACCACAGTTACAGTCTACGACTGTACGGCTGGTATATATATATATATATTCATGTGTATAGTATATATGATTGATTCTAGGATTACTATCTTGTGGATAACCTATCTAAGATGACAAATAGAAATAGAAGTAATGACTAATCAGTCTAGTGGATAAAGCACTGGTATTTGAAGATGAGTGTATTGAGTTCGAGTTTCCATGTGAACATCAACAAAAGCGTGATAAATCATCAGTCAAATAGGATGTTCTTCTTGAATCTAACCGTTAAAAATATAATCAAATATGTCAAATAGTCACTATCATCTATGCAGATTATGCATAATACGAAGAATTAATGGATTTTGCTTTTTTTTATTTTGTTTTAAGGTCAGCTCACAAAGAAATCACTGTATTAGTGGTTTGCAAATAACAAACCAGCTGTTGATGCAGAAATGCTAAAGGAGATTAAGATTTCAAAGTTAGATTTCTCCATGTCTTTGTCTTATAACTTTATCACCTTAAATCTATAATGTACTTATCAGTAGAAAACTTTCAGGTGATGAGAAACGCCTTGAATCAAACGTTTATTATGAACATAGTATCAGATTCATAAATGCGATTTTGCAGCAACTTGCCCTCAATATTATCATTAGTTAACTAAAACTACTCTATGAAAAACTAATTTTAATTGGGTGTTCTGGAGATTATTGTATTTTGAATTTGATGACACGAATCGGTTTAAGTTAGACAACCAATGAAAATCAGGAGGTACTGGACATGTGTTTTGTTCTAGTTCGGGACTCTTCGGCAGTCCGCATCCATGACCCACCAAAAAACTGGATTCATGCATGACCTTGAAGCTTTGTAGTAAACGCTCGACGGTCAGACTATTGAGCAAACAAGCATCCAATGGTTAATGTTTCAAACTCATTCAAGTATCGAAATATTTGTGTCATCTCATCCGTTGGTGTCGGTTATTAACTGTTTCATACCTGATATGGTTGAACTTTACTGATTACTCCTTTTCATTAGATCTTCAGGAATTCTTTTCAGAAGTTAGTCACTAGTGAACTGATATTAGTTGTAATTGGGTGTTCTGGTGAACATTGGATTTTAATTCAACATAACGAATCAGCCCTAGTTAGACAACCATTGGAAACCGGGAATCAGTCGACAGCTGTTTCGATTCCCCAGTGAATGGATAGTGCCGAAGAGTCCCATACTAAAACTAAACAGATGTCCAGTGCTTCCTGAATTTTCACTAATTGTCTAACTCAGACTAATTCGTGACATCAAATTAAAAACTTGATTAAAACCCTATAATTACTAAATTCTAATGACTTTCAATACTTCTGTTTGTGAAAACGTGTTTTTTGACTGAAAACTGTCTTTAAAATTACAAAGTTATTTAGATACTACTGTTATTACTGTTTTATACCTTTGAATTTTCAAAAGAATAAGCTTTCATCATTAAATTGATGTGAGTAATTTAGTTATCATGCAAAGTAAACTGAATCATATTGTTATTAGTACCTTTTTGTTGTCGAAATCACAACATCTGTATGTACCCTAATAGAGACAAAATGAATTTTCATCTAAAAGAAGATTATCCAATCACTAGTATGTCCATCCCATGTTACACTGTAAGTTTACATACACACAAACGATCTGTTCATGATAAACACACATCTTTACTTGAATCAAAAATAACAGTAATGTCTGTTGTACACCATAGTGATAATCCAATTTGCTAGTTGTTCTGTTATACTTGTATTTGTGATTATACAATAATAGTTTATTATCTTTGATTTAATTGTTAATAGATTTAGGCACAGAAGGAAATATTTTCTATCTTATACTTGTTTTCACAATTTAATAAAAGTCAAGTATATAATAATCTGGTTAGCGTTTTTTTTAGCAAGCTTGTGTTTTACGGGATAGGGATGCCAGCCCTATGCCCAAGCCTCCTCCTTTAACTGGGTTTGGGACCGTCAGTCGCCCTAGAACAGCTGCTATCAGATATTTATAAACAACTGTCTACATAAGATACTGAATGTCTATTAGTCGGAAACCATCAAAAACAGCCTACTATGGTAGAGAATAAACCAACTTCAAGCTAAAGAGGAAATCAGGAAACGACGCTGGAAATGGATAGGACATACATTGCAGAAATCATCAGGCTGCATCACGAGACAACCATTCTGTTGGGAAACGGAAAAGAGGAAGGCCAAAGAACACACTGCGTCAATAATTGAAAGCAGACATTGAAAGGACGAACAGCAACTGAAAACAGGTGAAAAGGCATGCTGAGGACAGAGTTGAATGGAGAATACTGGTGAGTGGCCTATGCTCTTATATGAGGGGTAACGAGCGTAAGTAAGCAAGCAAGTATGTAATGTGTTTGCCTACGTATAACAATTGAATTACATCATTATTACATCAATAAATATCAGCTCTTAAAAAGAACTTTGTTTTCAATTATCTCATGATATCTGATTACTGAAAACAGACTAAATGAGTTCGGAGAACCAAAAGAAGCACGGTCAAAAAATACATTTCCACGCTATAATTATCAGTGATTTATTGTGTAATAGATTCTTGGATTTTTAGCTGAATGCCATTTCCAGAAGTGACACCGTCACTACGTATAGAGTTAGACGTTTATGAACGTATCAAATTTAAACAAAAGTGGATCCTTCAATTTTGACTTAATACCTTATTAAATAAGTGCTTGTAGAGAAGCTTTAGGATTATAGATTTGAACATCCGAAGATATTGGGGCTCCATACGAAAATATTACCATAGTTAAATGATTTGTAGATTTCGATGGTTTTATGGTTGCATGAATCCAAATTCAGTTAAAGCTTATCTCTGCAAACCTTTCAATCAAACAAATATTATTGGCCATATTACAGCGTGAAGCCTTTAGATTACTCAGTAAATAACGAAAACTATAGCTTCATCTTTGTTTTGGCTTTTTCTATTTCTAAAGGCTACATTGGCTATAGATTGACTTAATTTAGGATACCATTGAAAAGTGGATAACCATTGATAGATGTTTTGTTTAGTACAGGATTCCAAAACAACTGAGGCCTAAAGAGATCGTTCTTGTTTGATGCCCAAGCTCATCTATCCTGTTTAGTACACCATGTGTAGGTATGAAATTGTAAGTTTTATTGTGATTTTTAGTGTTTATTTTTTTTAAAACTCTGATAATAGGTTCTAATACACTTGCTCATTCTTATAACAAATAGTGAAGTACTAAAGTTGAAATAAAGGTTGTTTCTCAGTGTTACTAACTAAGGCTAATAGCTACTATATAATCATTATTGAGCTTAAAAACTCTATCGGTTTGTTTATGAATTCATCCATCTATCCGTTTATCAGTAAGCATGTCTATATATCCAAATAAAATTTCTTCGTTAGTTTACTTGTTCTGTAAGAAAATGTTAATACTTGAAAGCAAGAATAGAATTGATTTCATGTAAAGTAGTATGTTTCCTCAAACATCTTATAATGTGTAAATTAAACATCATCAACGGTACATGAATCGTGCAATAAGTGAACATACTGAGCTTTAAAGGATTGAAATAAAGTTTGATGACGTATGGAATAAAACAACTCTTTTCAATTGCATTAATTGTCTTAGTGAGGGATATAATGACTGTAAGTTCAGGGAGTATGACAACCTCCTATGTGCAGTCTTTTGTATTATCTAAAAGATGATTCTCTTTTATCGGAACTTAGAGAAAATAATTATTTTAGTGAAACACGGGTTCGAGAAGTGATGCATTAGTTGAAAATTCTATATTTTCATGACCTCTTGAAACTCTTTAAACCTATGAAACATAGATAAGTCACATTGGTTATTAGCAAATATAAAGTATTTTAAAATAGATAATCTATACGTTTGCAGACACAGAATTCACTACTTTAAAGGTAGTCTAGGTCTACTTATTCTAATAAGTAGGATATTTGTAAACTTCGTTATAAATATTCTTAATATTAATTAAATGAAATATTACAAAGATTAAATTAGTATGAATTCTTCATGTACAAACGTACAGCATTTACTTACAGGTTACCTTTTTTTCTATCTGACCATCAGTAAAATAAGATGCATCTACAATCAACCACATGAAAGTTACTGTAAATGCTAAGTTAGATGAGAATATTAACATTTCAATATAAAGTCTGTTCACAGAAATCAAAAGTGGAATCACTTAATAAATAAGTTTCATCAATTGCAACAATCATAATTTTGATTATAATGGACACTACATTCACTTATATATCCACGACCAGCAGTTAAATCTCGTGATATGCAGTCACTTATATCAGTTCAATGGAATTGGCAATTAGTCATAGCTAAGGAATAAGGAAGTTTCAGCAGTACCAGAACATTTTTAAAAGCATTCAGGTCAATATACAACCAAAAGAATAAAGCTATGTAAATCAGATTTAAAAATTTATGCCGCTAATATTAACCTATGACAAAATTAGGGGTTGAATTAACAAAGTAGCTATTGAGAAACAAGTACTCGTAAAAATTGTTATGACATCAAAAAGCTGTTTACGACTGATGAGGGTATAGACGTTTATTTGATGTGACCTTGCGTGCACATAGTTACGATAGCAAACGCTAATGAGAGTGCCTAGTCGGTTCCAGTACGTCAGCCCGATTCCAACTCAATCTTAGATCAAAAATAGGAAAAATAAAAACCGATGAACCAACCAGACAAATCATATTATATTTAAAGCATCCTTTATTATATAGACAAACCAGACCACACAGCCAGCCAGCTAGGGAATAATACAAAACAATGAATACAGTGGCAGTGAATAGAGGTTACGTGTACGCAAACAATTAACTGTAGTTCGTTAATGATAGATGACATACTAACAGTAAATATGTTAAACGGGAGGATAGAGCAAGGGGGACGTGATAATGATGGGAATAAAATGTTTACATTATCCACAGCTAAAATAATTAGAATAGTCTACTATAACATAGTTCTGAAATGTTGTAATTCTTCTTTAACCATCCAACATAACAAAAATAATAAAGAATTTGAAGCCAATTAGTTTGAAACAAGGTTGTCAATACAAGCTTACTTGGTGATTTTGTATTAGTAAAAGATGCTGTATTCTCCTTGGGGTAGGAGATACTGATGTTGTTTAAAACAAAAAAAATATCTGCAGTTAAACCATCCAGAAAAGGGAATGGATCATGACTAAACAGAGTCCGCCTGACCTAAGAGTCATCTCCGTAGTTTCACGGACAAATAAAAATTGATGTTAACTTACATTGTCAAAATTTTCTACAATGGATTTTTCAAAATGCAACTCAACACCGGTTTGTAATTTTAATACCCACCTTATTCAACTCATTCAAATTGTTTTTAGATATGTTTCTCTTAGACGGAACACGCATGGGTTATTATTGGCTTAGTAAAGTTTGCGATACGATATAATTAAATTATCAAGGGAATAGCCGGATTCTGTATCTGATTGCCTTGATAGTCTGTACGGTTAGTGCGAATCGTTATCTTTGATACTGGTACTACGATTGGGTACCACGATTTGTTCACTCTCAGCCCACAGTTACTCCAAAAGACTAGACTTGTAGGAAGATTTTATTGCGGAGCAAAAATATATCTATATCAGACGAGATTAGCAAATAATGTTTACACAGATCACATTTAAAATTGAATTAATTGATGAAAGTCTACATATCAATCTTATAAAACAATTCAATACAACTTCTTTCGTTTAATTAGATCAACCATTGTATTTTTAGTGATTATGAATCTCCAACAGTTTTTGAAGTGAATCATCTGATTTCAATGAAATGTAGGCAGCCTTCAACAGTTAACCAATAAGAAATACATCCATTTATTCACTGATATCAGTCAGCATAATCATAATGTATAAATCAACAGTTGTTCCTTACTTATCATGATAAGAATCAAATGGCAATATTCTATATTTTGCACCAAGAATCTCTCACGGTATTCGCAGATATCAAATGTTTATCATTATTATTATTGAAATAACTTATTTATCTGTCTATTTTTGTCAGTTGATGGTATTAACATTATCACCACCATAATATTATTACATAATAATAATTATAGTGGTTATTATTATTATCATGTCCATCTGTTGTTTGTCGCGATAATTCAAATCTTCGACTGATCAGTAGAATGTGCTCATCGTTATCTTTTGATAAGATGCATTTCAGAAGAAGAAAACAAACGATTAAAGACTACGTATGAGTTCATATTAGGATTTTCCGAATGCACAGGGTAAACACTTGAGTAAAGACGAATTTAGTTTATACAATGAAGTAATTTTTGCAGGATGATCTTTCGAAAGTTAACAAGCAATGAATAGCTAATTCGTCCTGGCATAGAACTCTAAAGTGTTGCTTAGTTGAAAAGTATTATCAGTGATTGAATTCGAGATCTTTAAGTTTCAACATGAGTTGGCATGCAGTGGTTCGCACTTTAGTTAAATGAAAATATTTTGACATTAGTGATGACTACCACACTTATGACATCGTTGAACTCTAGAGGACTATGGCTATTAGACATTAAATTTAGGTTGATATCAAGCGCTTAGGTTTTGATTTCCTTCTAACAGACAATGTCATATAAGTTGAATAGAGTTGATTTCGTGTTGAAATCGGCTTTACTCTACTTGGTAGTCTGACCAGCTGTTTCAGCTGTTTAAAGTCACTCAGCTGAAGTTAGTTTTTGATGCCAATGATGTCCAGTTTTAAAAACCTCTCTAAACAGCTTATCATTAATAAAATTTGTTATACGACAACTACTAATGAAAATGTATTTATTTACTAATCTGCTAACGGATAGCTAGAAACGTTAAGTGATCAAGACTTTTTAGACTACTTAACAACTAGTGAGTAATAACAGTAAACGAATAACAATTTTTAGTCACAAAAATATTTTCTGATATATTTGATTCAACTTGTTGAAATTACATTTCGCATGTCTAGGGTTGTGTAGAAAGTACATTACGTTTAAAGTCATTGTGTTTCAGTCATAATAAGCTCAAAGTCTATCAAAAATGTATATATCAATGCAAATTGCTGAACCGAATCAAAAAGACGAGATGATATCAAAAGGATGAGTAACGAGAGAATTGAACTAATAGGAATATAAAGCATAGTAATAAAGTTTAAACACTGAAGAAATGGTTCAAGAGGGAGTAAATGACGTGTATGGTGGTCTACTGCAACTTGAAACCAAGAAAAAGATAAAGGGTGAATGCACCTGACTATGCTAAGCATTATCATTAATAAATCGGAATTATTTCGCCGATCCGATTTGGGAGACTGCATCTAATAACGTGGATCAACCGAACAGTTGATAACTTAATGGATTGATAATGCAGCTTCATAAAAGTGCCTCTAGCTTTCTACCAAATTACTCGCATATCAGACATCATCGCATGTCGAGGTGGGCGGGCATAAGTAATATAGGTCCAAGTTACTTCTCTCGTTGAAAAATCATAACATAATCGGCAGATTTGAAGTTTTTGTTAAATTTCTTAGTTATAAAATTAGTAATTTTTACCCTAATGTTTCACGATAAGCGGAAATTGCTCCAAAGACATCTGTGGCCTATCATGACTAATTATTGTAATCATAGACTTATACAGTGCGAAATACTGGACAATATACTCGGGGACTCGTTGATAGACAGTAATCATGCATATGCTACACAATGGCATAGACCAAGTGAGTATTGTAAATCAATGTACAGATATGAACAGTCACCAACCCCATTGAGGTTGATGTAACATTCAATAATGTCTACTTTGTAGGTGATGCTCATCATGAAATTATCACATTTAGAATGCCATTGAAAACCAAGGAACACTAAATAGCTCTTTCGCCATAGTATAGGATATCTTAGCAACTTACAATTATGATCACATCAAGAATGAAATCACCTATCCTTATTCACATAGCCGTCTTTTAAACATCAGACTACAAGCTTGTTTTACATTTGAATTATAGAATTTTCTTTTACTTGGTCAATTTTAACACTATTTCTATCAAAATTAATCTCAAACCGTAATTACCTCATAATTTTAACTGACAAATTTTCGGCCCAAAACAAATCAAGAAGATTAAACCAATCCATGTAAAACATAATTCCTATCATATAAACTAATTGAAACACTCTCAATTAAGCAATAGTTTCTTTGATTTGGTTGATCCCCGAATGGGAAAATTCTGTTATATTCCGCTTGATTTTAGCATTAAAAAATGTACATAAAAAAGATGATAGCATACGTTCTAATTCATATGCATGTCAGGTAATAGACTATCATGGAGAACCATGTTGGCAAACATTTCATGTTTTTCATTCAGATTGTAAGATTAACATTTTGCTTTATTACAATAGTTTATTCAATTAATATGCAGAATAAGCTGTTGATTTCCAATATTAATATCTTTTAAATGGACAGCGGACTTCTTTCTTGTGAATGTTCTTGGATACTTGGGTAATCGTGTGAGATTACACCTACTTAATGCAGATGCATAATAGCACTTCAATTTAATACTTAATTATTATTAATCACAAATTTCTTGCTTGTAATTCATCAAGCTTATTATTTCTTTGAGTCTGAAAAACTTTAAATACTGATACAGAGGTGTCACTAAAACAATGCGAAAATCACATTATTAGTAAATGGATAAGTATTCAGTAGTTATTTAAGATTTTCATAAAAATTCGAATTTCATAAGCATCAGAAGTAGATGAGGTACAACCACGAATATGACTTTAACTGCTTTATATTATTCAACCTAATCGATTTTAAGTTCAGCATACTTTTCACTGCAGGTTTTTATGTACCACAAGTGACTTCGTAGAGAGATTTAATTGTTCCTCGGAATTAATTTTTACAACTTATCAAAGGATTCTAATCGTTAATAAAGTTTAGTGTAATAACTCAGCTGAAAACCTGGACAGAGAAATTTCTCAGTTGATAATACTTAGATGAATACAGGAACAAATCATGTGAATAGCATTACGCAGACGGCATAGTGTTATAGAGTAATCAACAATGTTTTGAACACTTTGGTCCGATTCGCAATGCTAATATGTTGTGTCTGTCCGTCATAGTGTCGCGACTTTAAGGTAGACAAGTTGTGAAGATGATTGCTAACTTAAGACCATTAAGGATTGAAAGTGCTGTATTAGAAAATACATAGAATAGTCATGAAATGATGGGTTGAAGGAGACTAGTGATTGAATAAAGTAAGTTAAGTTAATAGCATATTTCAAGAGATGACTGAGATGGTTTGTGGTTGCAATCTATTTGGACGATATTGAATGGAATTAACGTCTCAAGTTCTTGAAAAGTCACGGTTAATAAGGTATCCCTTTTGAAATCCGTTTGGATAAAATACAATGGGTGTGCATACAAACCAACAATAGCGTATCTCATTCAGGCGAAAAACTTGAGTATTTGAATGTAATGGAGAACCATCAAGTGAAAGTGAAGTTATGTAAGCGCGCGCACACAACATATTCACTATACTTACCTAAACGAAAAAAATCACTATATGCACTGCGACTACTTACAAGTAACAAAAATAAATCAACGGAAAAAAGTCGACTGATAGACTAAATTAGCGCTTTACAAATAGAACAATACACGAATCAATATTAGAACCCAATAATAATGATAACAGATAAGAAAAAGGGATATAAAGATGCCAAACATACCACGGCACATATATATAACTGAACAGGACCAGTAGTGTGTAGCAACACAAAGGAGAAACAACAATTGATAATTGGAAATAATGTCAGTATTAAGTCAATAATTTAAGATCTTGACTGTTTTTCCTAATAATTCTTATACAAAAGAAGATAAATTTGTACAGAGAATAATCCACTTCGCCAATAATATCAACGCAAAAATATTAAATTTAAAGTGGTCATCAGGCAGTAGGTAACGAGAGACAATTAATGTAAGCCAGTGAGAAAGTGTACATGAGTAACTCGTACTTAATTCTACTATAATGAAACTTCTAGATGATGATGAATGGTAGTGCCATGAGAGAATTCAAGTAGAAGAAAATGTTAACATGTAGAAACATAATCAAGTTCTTATCTTTTCTTTAATTCATTTAGTAACAAGTGGATATTCATGTGATGGATAAGTGGACAACATGGGAAGGAAATGAGCAGTTTTAAGGTTTAATAAACTGAAAATTAGATGCAGTTGATTTTGACTAATACTTCATGTTATTGTTTGTTCTGCTTGAAAACCAAATTTCACTCTGATATACAAATATATACGTTTAAAGGAAGATAAAAAAAGATTATGCTGAATAGATGGGAAAAAAATGGTTATGTTTGAAGAAATGTAGCTCATCATATTAGGAATATGTGCAGACAGAATAGGAAATAAAACTCTAAACGTCGATGACAAAGTCTGAAACAGTAGTTTCATTAAACAGAAGAAAGGATGTCAACTAATCAGTAATATTATTATTGTACATCATTTTGGATGGAAACAGCAAATAAAAAATGATCATAAAATGATACGATGAATTCGTCAAGAAATAATCCGAATAAGTTAGTCGTTATTGGAAAAAAGCAACAGCGACGACAACAACAGCAAGGCGATTTCAACAAGATAATTATTCTGACATGATATTGCAGTGCGGACAAAACTCTTTTCATGTATGTTAATATCTGTATTCATTCATTTACATTGATGAATTCATTCATCATGGCGAGATGAATTCACAGAATTCGGTGATTGATTACCACCTAAATAAGAAAAAAAATCAACGAGTACAAAGAAACTGATGACAATAAGGTGAAACATTACAAATGTCAAATTCACCTAAAAATTTAATTGTAATGCAACTGTAAATTACAGGTTATACAGATGTACCTAATAATAAACATAAATCTTAGTTTTATCCAGTTTCGTTTATCCAATAGATAATTACAGAGTATTATAATGTACTTTTAATTACAGCGTTTGTTTCAAACGGGTAGAGTTTTCCATAACTGTTTGCTATTAACATGTTCAATGAAACCCAACTTAACGTATCAAATGAAAAACACGATTATAGTAAAGCTTAGGGCTATGATGACTGTTTAGTATAATGCTTTTAGCAACAATTAATCCGACTCAACGATAACACTTGAAATTCAGAAACAGTTACAAACCGAGTTCAAACAAAAAACAGCATATCAATAATGTACTGAATTACATTGAATTTCATAGTAATAGTAATCTAGGAGCCCTAACTTAAAAGTATGGTGTAATAAATTAGAACTACTATGGGACTGTAATAAAAGTGGAGTGAACCAAGAATAAAGCTTAATGTAGGAACAAAATAGGAATCAATAGAAATTATTTAATCAATTCGAAATTGAAATAAACCAAATTATTGAGAAACACAGGTGAAGCCAACATACGTAGAGTCAGGCGAGGTAGCGTGGTACCCGTGCAATTAAATAAAAAACTAATAGAGAATAAAAATTAGTCATACATCTTAGTATACGTAGCCAGTTGGATTTGAACAGCATATTCAAATGTCACACGACTATCTGTCCTTAAATGTAGTACCAAATGATTATAACCCTGTATACATTTGTTTTGCAACACACATCACATGTAGGTTAGAAAATGACTACGCTTAGGAAAACCAAAACACAACAGTTCATAAAATCATTGATTACTGTTATAAAGTGTGTGTAAAGGAACAAGTTTCCTAACTGGGATATGAGTAATAAAGTGTAATTTATAGCTGCGAACCTCAGATAATATGACTAGAAACTGATCAAAGTGGCATAGACGCTTTCATTGTTATCGCGTCATGGATTTTAGGTTGAGATAAACATATTACGATTTCGTGTATTAGTTTTTCTCTCTTATTCCTTCTTTCAATCTGTTTCCATAATAACGATAAAAAATATATGTGTCATGCCGATTGAAAATTCACAAACACGTACTAAAATATAAGCATGTACTTACGAGTAACTAACTTCGACAGGTAGTTTTCGGAGTTCTAATGACAAGTCGTGACAATAATTTAAGTTCAACCATTTCAAGCATGAGACGATTATCATCAATAGCTGTTAGCCACTCACTATAGTAAATATAAGCTATCTGATGGTAACTCAATGGTCTGGAAGTTAAGCGACCTGGAGACCTAGGTTCGGTACAAGGATGAGCCGTGCATGTACGCTGGTGAGTGGTTACATGCACGGATTAAACAAGTGTAATGCTTCTTAGTTATCAGTAATCCCTTCATAATGTAAAACTACAAAATTTAACAAACTCAACAACTATCCATATCCAAATCTGTTTTTTGCTAAATAACGGAAATTACTAGGCAATATTTGAATCTCAGTACTGTGATCAAATATGATACAATAGCACAGCAACTTCAGAGAATGAAAATCTACCTTCATCTTTTATTAAACCGCCTGCAACAACTGATGCAAATGTATTGACTTTGCCAGAAGTGACAACGCCTGGATTACTCCCAACACTGGATAAATGAGCGGTTGTAGCAACAGATGCTGGTAATGCATAAACACCTGGTTGTTGTGGACCACCAGTTCGAATACCACTGAGATTTTTAGACGTATTGCCATCACCAGTAGAAGTACTAATATTGTTATTGGTTATATTCGATGTTGGAAGGGAAGTAGAATCGTACGGTGAATTAGGGTTCATTGCTACAGATGACAAACTAGTTGGTTGATTATTACTTGCCGAAAGAGGAGACAGTAACCTACAGTGACGAAAGTATAGAAAAATAAAGCGACAAGTTATTCTCTTCAATTGACTGATATGATTGTGATAAATTGAAGCAAATATCAAAAGTGACTGGTTGCAATCCGAATAGCTCAGTGGTGACGTCTCGGTCATTGAAGCCGAGTGATGAGTTCCAGACCCGTCGGCAACCTTAAAAATTACCAGTACGTATTAGTGATAGGTACCAACTAGCACAGAATATAGGTCAAGGGTTTCCGGTCGATCGCATCCAACCATTTAATAGTGATAAGCTAATGTATATCATTCTTTCAGTAGAGTTTCCTATGTATTTACCTCTGAACTACAATGTTCACATGAGGGCTATACTTTTATTACATGGAAGCCAAGATGAAAGTTGAGCTAGGTTGAGTTCGGTCTTACGCACTAAGAGTTGAATCCCAAATTTAGTGACTACATAGAATATCGCTCTGGTAACATAGAAGATAGAATAATAACGAAATTACAGTTAAGCAGATATCCTCAAAAACTTAGAAGAAGGTCTGTACCAAATTCATTTCACATAAAGCTAACTGGATTGATTTTCGTAGCTGCAAAATCTTATGTTTCATGCAACTGTATATCAATAATGACTCTTAAGCACTCAATCTGTTGCGATTCAGCCTGCAAAACATATGCAACCAAGTTCAAGTATTTCAACTCAATCGAATGACGTAGACAGTAAGAAATCAAACAGATGGTCAGGTAAAAATCTAGACCAGAGGGCCTTTTATTACAAAACCCATTACGATTAAATACGCTTCTACTGTCAAATTTATCCGGATTCATTAATACCCTTGAAGACAAAACTCCACTTAAATTTACATATATAATAAATAAATGAGGTGGTTTTATGGAGATCAGCATTTAATTTAATTGTATTAATCGTGGAATGACCTCCAAAAGTACTACTGAAAACTAGGTAACACAGGGAAACAATACGTCATAGTATGGAATCCTACTGGGGAATCGAATCCGAGATCCCCGGGTCTAGAGACGAAAACTAAAAGATCAGCTTTAGTCGACCTGCGATCAGTCGATTCCATTGGAGTGAGATAGTTATTTTCGATGTTATTAACTGACTTTTGCTGTGTATCGCAAGTCGATTAAAGTTAGAATTCTACAACTAAACGCCGGCTCAGTGGAACCGATGGTTTAGAGTTTGCCACGAGTTCTCTGTGGAAAGGTAGAATTTCCGCGAATGAGAGATGTCTAATAGAAACACCTAACTGTCGTCACAACCTAGTACAGAACGGAGCACGACTTCACTCAAGGAAAGTAAGTTACTCTATTTAGTCATACTGCTCCTTTTCTGACTAGCCTGACATGGTAGGATTTAAAAGAGCAAGTGCTGCGGTCAATACAGCTCGAATGGGTCATCCAGATATGCAAGCCTAACCACGTTGAGGTAATATTCACGTTTTATCTAGTAAATCTTAGTGTTACTATTTGTGATGCTAAACAGACAATTTCAGACAGCTTTAAATTGACCTTAATAATCTAATGTAACAAGCATGACTATTCGATTTTTTTAACTAATGAGTTGAAGTCACGAACTCTGTGTTTAGCTTATTTTCATTTGGTGAACCAGTTAGTTCACATACAGCGCATATAGATATCCATGATCAGTTACATATGTATTAAGTGCTATACACAATAAGTAGGGAACACAAATATATTTAACATCGTCATGGAATTTTACCTTTGAGTTCTTATTAAAACACCTTCACCACCATTAATTGAGTCGATAGAGAAAATATGCACAAGACCGTCAAGGCCAGCGACAATTAATCGTGGTTGATTTTGATAACTAAGAATATATTTTACAAGAAAATAAAACAATGAAATAAAAACAAACAGTAAAATATGAAACATGCAGTTAAACAAAATGTCTTGTTCTTTTTTTTTTCTCTAGAAATACTATACAGAGCAAAGTGCTATAAATAATATATTGGTGCGTAATTAATTGATTAACGCAAACTGTATGTCTCAAATTGCATTCATGTTAGTAGAACGCAAGTGTACCAGTCGTACATTCATTTACTTAAATTTATGCACATAGTTTGTATTTTACAAGTCTTATTCTCTACCTCATTTTTACTTCATATACCCCTGTTCCATCATGAGTTACTGATATCTTCTTTCCATGAGATTGATTGTATCTTATGAGTGATGATTGTCTTTGTCTTAAGAATGATCTAAATATTATAAGTCACAGTTATCTAATCCTGTGTTCTGACTGTACGTAGAGCTTGACCTTGTTGATCATTTTACTTAAATCTGTTTGTATTAACTGTTCATTAAACTTTCGCGCAATCTCTGGATAATTCCGGATTTCTAGAAGATTCTCAAAAGGAAGTGGCATATGTTAAGTTTGTTAATTTAGTTCTCTAATTGGACATATTCTTCAAGTGCCACATTTAGCGATTTTTGTAACGATTATACAGTTTTTGACATGAATTAGTTTGAATAAACATCAAACTTCCTGTATCAATTGTAACGATTTTCAAAACGTTAGACTAATTAACATGAAGTGGGATAATTTGATCACAAGTAAAGGGTAATACACTAACTGTTTCAGAATACAATAGTATGGAGCTGGAGTGCATCGAGTTAGCTTCAGATTATTCAACAGTACGAGATTATAATGGTATACGGCCAAAAAGAAGTTAAATGCGGTTAAATGATGGTAATCATCATCTCGCGGTTGAAGGGTAACTTTTTCTTGAAGGAAGTGAAAATGAGCTAGGTTACAAGTCATCTTGATGACCTGGGATAGTCATCACAGAGTACGAGGGATAGCTGTTTGAGGTTAGTCCAAGATGAAATTTTTGTGATAGCCTTACCACTGAAGGCGGAAATCTATGGAGTGAGGGAAGATGTGTCAATTTTAGAATAGACCTTTACTAACCTCTTGGTTCCATTATAAAAAGCCAGGAACCGCTACAAATACCAACAGTTCACGAAAAGCATCTTATTACCGTCACACTCCATTGTAGTTGGCAGTACGACTTGGCTCCCAGTCATTAAACTAGTTCGAGAACTTAGAAGAGCAATATGTCTTATGAACCACTGAGCTGTAATCAGATCCAAGTTTAGCCAGTTTTCAATATAGAGTGGTGGTTATCTTTTCAGCGTTATTGGTGATATCTATCTCATTTAAGGGGTTTGATGAGGTGAGTACCAGTCGGGATACATAAGTCGTGCATTTCATCTTGTATGAGGCAACAGCAACAACGCTACCAAAAAATCATTTAAACTCTACCCTGGGAGTTAGAAAGTCATCATTCTGAAGAGTTATGACGTCCCATAGAGTTTCTTCAGAAGTCATGAGGCCGATGCCCCTTATGACAACCAGAATAGCAATTAATATAGGTACATGGAATGTTCACATGTAGTAAACCGGGAGAACCATTTAAGCTGTTGAGAAAATAAAAAGATACAACCTGGAGACACTTGGAATAAGTGAGACCGATTGGTTACATGCTAGACAGCACAGGGAAGGGTACTGTTGTAACTCCGGTAATTAAGAAAAAGTGACTCACACACAAGAAGTGGCACTAATGTTATCCAAATAAGCACGAAAAGTACATATAGGATGAGAACGTCATAGGCCTAGGATCAACAAAGCATTATTCAAGGTAAAGGAGATCACAATGAATATCATCCAGTGCTATGAGCTTAATAACGACAGCCACGAAGACGACAAAGACCAGTTTAATTAGAGGCTGCAGTCAATCATCGAGAAATACCAGCCAAGGACCTAACCATTTTGATGAAAGATCTAATCGCCAAGGTTGGAATGAACAACCACGGATATGACGACACCATGGGACGACATGAACTGAGAAGGGTTCGCAAACCTGTGTCCTCAAGAAAATGGCATCATGTTTTCTCACATACCCATACACAAGCTACACGGGTTTCACCAGACCACACTACCGAGAACAAATCGACCACATGTACATCAATAAGAAGATAAGAAAATCTATAGAAGACGTAAGGACGAAGAGAGGAGTGAGTATAGCTTAAGATTACCACCGGGTGGCTGTCAAAATGAAACTGAAGATAAAGAAGCACCGGACAACTGGAGTAACAGCATTACAAAAGTTTATTACAATCCTTCATTGGGACACTAATATACTCCTCGATTTCAAAAAAATCTCTCAACAATAAGTTCCAGGACTTTCATGATCTATTAAAAGAAGAGGAAGCTACGGTGGAGAACAACTGAAAAGAGATTAGGGAAGCAATAATTTCAATATGTCAGGAGGTTTTGAGCCTCAATGAGTACCACCATGGAGAATGAACTTCTGTTGGCACTTTGGGTAAGATTCAAGAAAGGAGGAGCAAGAAGACAGCAATTAATAACAGTCGGATAAGAACACAGAAAGCCAAGGCAAAAGTCGGATACTCAGAAGCCAACAACCAAATGAAGAGGAGTATTAGAGCTGATAAACGGAAAGACGCGGAAGATCTAGAAATGAGAGTGGAAAAAGCTTCAAGAGGAAAAAACATGAGACACCTACATGACACAACGAGGAAGCTGGCTGGAAAATTTAGTAAGTCAGGACGGCCAAACAAGAACAAGGATGAAAACTCAATCACTGAAACACAAGAGCAGTGTCTCGTGGCTTACTGGATTATGAAAACCTCATTGGGAGCACAGAACACAGTGGACAACCAGGATATATCTAGACAAACTTGACCTCTCAGCACAGTAAGCACCAACCAGATCACACTCAGCTTAACGAAGACGTGGGAACTTTTATATGCCTGAGTAGTATCATCGATAAACAACAGGGATCTGATGCAGATGTAAAGACACGGATAAACAAGGCAAATCAAGGGCAGCATTTCTACAAGTGAAGGACATTCGTAAATCAAACTGTCAGTTGTCAGCCAACACCAAAGTCAGAATTTTTAATACAGACATCAAGACAATTCTATTGTGTGCAGCTGAAACTTGTACAGAGAACTACGTAAAGCATCATTCAAAAGATACAAGTATTTACAAACAGTTGTTTTTGTAAGATACTTCGGATCCCATGGCCAAACATCATCATCATCAACCTACAGTGACAGAGAACAGACCAACTTTCAGATGAGTAAGAAATTAAGAAAAGATACTGGAGGTGGATAGAATATTCATTGAAAAAATCACCAAACTGTCACGAGGCAAAACTTAGGAAGGTGAAAGGAAAAGGAGACCGAGGCATACATTTCGCTGAGAATTAGAAGCAGACATGAAAAGAATGAATATCACTTGGGATGAACCGGAATGGAGAGCTTAAGATAGAGTTGGTCGGAGAATGTTGGTGGGTGGCATATGCTCAACGAGGGGTAAAAGGGGTTGATTAACTGATTGGTAAACCTTGAATTTATGTACAATCGAATCAACTAGCGTAGATTGACATGTGGAGCTATTTTAGGCAAGCCGCAATGTAGTTTACTGGTTACTTGACTGCATGTTTATATAGACCTGAAACTAGTACTCTTCAAAATGAGGTTTAACTTTCCTTTCCTGGCTTTTATATATTCTATCAACCTTTTACTGACATCGTTGGCAAACCATATATATGGACACAAAGCAAACTGAAATCACCTTTTCTAAAGACAGTGAAAGATCGCCTATAGATCGATCTTCTTCTTTTTGTGTATTACACAAACAATGAAAGCGTTGACTCTTCATGCTGAATAATGGTAGATTTAACTGTATTGTTCAGGAAAAGAGATTGTATACGAAAAGAAAGTAGTCACCGAAGTAATGTAAGCTCAAAAAAGTAAAAATATTGGTACCGTAACAATTAGTGATATCTTTTGATTCTAGGTTCAAGTAACAGTGTGAACACCAATCTAATTAGTATAGTTTCCTTCGAATGAGCTTAAAGTAGGGTAAAACGACCTATCAAGATACCTCCGCCAGTCACTAATAATTGATCATAAATGATTTCAAATAAGTATTTAATTATGGTGAGATAACCGGATGAGTAACATTGACGTTAGATGTAGGATACTAAGTAATGATGTTTAATCAATTGTTTAGATTATGAATCTACACAAATTTAAACGAAAGTATGTTACGCATACTGTGAAGCGAATTGTTATTTAGTCTAGGGACAGGTGAAAATAAAGCTAGAACGGTTAAATTAAGACATGATCTCAACTTATAAAGCCACTTGATAAACGACAAGAAAAATGTCAGGAGTTTTCAACTTTCAGGTTGCAGACCATAGATGATATGACTAGTTATAGTAACGTAAATGCATTCACTGTTTTCTGATATAAAATCCCATATTTGTAACATCTCTCCCTGCCAACGAAAGGCAAATACAATAGATAGAGCAAAAGATATAGAAAAGAGGACAATATTTAGTTATTATCCTACATTTATGTTTACGTAGCTAAGATTGGTATACCAAAACTAATTACTGGATGATTGAAAGAAAGAACTGATATACAGTAAAAATCATCGGTGGATATATAATGACTCATCAAAGGTGACATAATTCATACAAAACATAGCAACTTTTCTTTGCAACTTACTAAACAAGAGCAGCTACTTTCCTTTGTCCAGGTGATGGTTGCATAAGACTACCACCACCTTGAGGAATTGCAGGTGTGGAACCAATATAATTAGCATTAACTAATTCTCTAGTCGGAGTCATAGTTACAGGACTACCACCACTGCCTGGTGGTGGACGAAATGGACTATTCATTGACGTACATGGTATTCGAGCATAAGCGAATGCACGATCTTGAGCAAATATTTCTGAGACTTGGTGTGGTAAATAAGAAGAATAGGATTTTAGCGTGCTCCCCATCCAGCCCATTAAACCTTGACTCCAACTGGCCATAGCAGCTGCTGTTGTTGCACCAGTAGTATTAGTGGTTGTATTGTCTAGACCAGCAGCATTTATGTCTATACACCCCGAATAATTCGTAGGTATATCATCAGATGAAGGTGGATCACCATCATCTGTACTACATACAGCACCTTGGCTGGCTCCAGAACTAGTAGAGGTAGTACGTTGTCTAGTATAGTGATCAGTTTGTACTTCAGGGGTCTTTTCGGAGCTAAAAAGGACAGGATGAAACGTTGAGTCAGTGCATAATGGTTAGTTAAGTATGAGATATAACAGAATACAAATGAAACTATTAGTTGGATCAGAAACAACATAACGAGCTAAAGAGGTTTCAAAAACTAGAGAGCATTGAATAATTTGTTTTAAACTTAAAAAATAATTCGTATCCACGGGCAAAAGCATTAGATCAGAAGACTATTGCACAACCTGAAGGTTCTCTACTCAGTGTCATGTGTTATCGTAGTTGGCAACAAACGAGGACAAGTACATTTAGACTGTGGTTGACAGTGAAACTCAAGACTTGTGTCCCACTTTATTTGGAATTTATCAGAGAAACACGAATACATCACAAATCTCCACCGGGATGCGAGCCTAACACTTTAAACGATAACAGATTGTTCACTAAGCTTTGAAGCTAGCGTAACCACCAAAAGATAATACAAACTGTTACAAATAAGAGGTCATTATCTTTTGAACAGTACCTACATTTCTAGAATTAATCCTATCTTGTTAAGATATTTCAATTTTAGATTGAATAAAACTTAATGACAACAACAACTTTGATTTTAGCTAAAAATAGTGTATTCTCTAATTACCTGAATATAGAATAATCGGTTTCACTAAAGATGAAACTATGCATTGTTCATGAACATTCACAAAAATATTTAACTCGGTCTTAGAGATTTCTGTGAACTACTTTCGACTGTTCAATACTACATTTGACCATCTTAAGTTATACAAAAATGGATAAATGCATTTTTAACATCAATTTCCATTATACTTGAGAGTTATGTCAATTTAGACTATGCACGTAAAATAAGAGGGATTCAAAAGTGGTTAGAAAAATTTAATTTATGGATGCTTTTATTCTTTAAACATCACCTAATGTATTAATTTCAAAGCATT
Organism: Schistosoma japonicum; assembly: GCA_025215515.1. NCBI lineage: Eukaryota > Metazoa > Platyhelminthes > Trematoda > Strigeidida > Schistosomatidae > Schistosoma > Schistosoma japonicum. The sequence continues at coordinate 9,377,725 of CM046065.1, read as the reverse complement.
GTTAATATTGTAATGTTGCATTCCTAGCGTCAGCACACTTCATTAATTGATTAACGATTTTTAACCCTATGTTCTTAATCACGGTTGTGACTGACTGCCTCATAACTGCCTTTGTTAATATATTATACGCTTGAGCATCATGATACTCATTTGTATTATATTCAAAATTATGAATTTACGGAGATTTGAACCTTTCAAAATGTATCATTTCAAAACAAGCACGTAATTATCTCTTGTGACCATTTCCAATTTATTTCAATATTAACTCACGATACATTTACACGTATTATAAAATTTGACTAACTGTATTCTATATTTGGTCTACCACAAAAGTGTATCTACATGACAGAAGTGCTGACCTTAGACTTAATACAGGCAAATTCACAGGGAAATTAATGATTGAGAAATATTAAGTAGGTAATTGTAGAAGTATTCACCACTTGCTAAGAACACAGACTAGTATTTTATAGCTAAATAAGTTATATATATATATAAGTGGAGTATAGATAATCGGTTTGGTTTTAAAACCTTTTATCGTTTCTTCAGTCTTCTTACTTGGGATAGTAGATGAACACAAGCCTTAGGAAGTGTAGTGTTATCTTACTAAATTAATCGTAACGGATCACAGTAGAAAGCAATGCTTTACAATTAAAAATTACAGAGGTTTGCACTGAATGAAATTTCAAGCAGGGAAACACTAGCAAAATTTACTTAAAAACTAAATCGTTTCAACCACCCTACAAGGTACAAACCAGATTCTCATTTAGCTTTACGTCATACATACACCACCTATAGAGCAGGAAGTATACTAAGTTTGATTCAGTCATAACATGTCTACGTATTGTCTTAGGAATTATAGGTTATTTATATAACGCTTATGATCAAGGAAGTGGGGTTGCTTAAACCAGCAATCCTGTTTCATCGTAAGTAGATATGGAATTACATACGCGTAACGGAATTATGAACATAATCACATGATTACTGGTTTTCAGAAGTGAACAACATCCCAACTTTTAAAACTAAACACTACATCTTAACATCGTCCAGTAATCATTCTGACATCACACATTCTAATAGACCTATTCGCTCATGTTGAGGCATTTATCTTAATCAGTAAATAAGTTGATTAGCTTAAGGGTCTGCATGAAGTAACTAGAAATAAGAAATATTTGACCGAACAATTGTGTTTTTAATAACTTCATTATCAGGCCTTTACATTTACACATTTATGAAAATTCTATTACATCGGCCAAAATAATGCATACTTAAGAAATATGTTGAACAGATCAGATACGTGTTGAGAATGGTAAGCCACTGCATCAGTTGTAAATTTGTAAAGTCATTTAAAAACAAGGATAAAGGAAATTAACAATTCCTACAAGGTATTGAGTTAATTCAATAATACAATAAGATATCGAATTATGTGAATACAATAACGTAATAAGCGGACTGGTATGTTCATTTGGTTATAATAATGAGAATAATAAAACAATAATGACATGTTGATGTAATACAGGAACTGTTGTCCGGTTTCTAATGATGATAAGAAATTAATATAAATTGAGGAAGATAAATGCTCAATTAAAAGCGGGACAAACAGAGATAAACAGAGAGAGGTTTATGAGGTGAATTTACAATAGTTACCTTATGTAATAGGTGGCACAGTCGCAAGTCCAATGTTGACCGAGAGACTGAACATACCTCTTTTGGAGGCATAAGTTAGGTTTTCTAAAGTTAACCTCGAAAGTTTCAGCCATATATATTAGCCATAATCTCACTTTTTTTGATAGGTTAATCAAGACGTGGTACAAAACAACGACAGCATCGTCTCATTTGATGAGATATTTGTTATCTACCAAATGTGACAATGTGGTGCCATTGATGGACTCCGTTACTCTTTTTCTAAACCATGTCGGTTCATGCTTACGAGCGCTTAAGGACAAACACCTCTGAATACGGCCGATGTAACTAGCTCTACAGGTGAAATTAAACTGATATACATACACCATCTTCGGTATTCTATCCTTAACTTGTTGAGTCAACACCGGTTTGGTTGAATATATTTAAGAAGTGTTTAATGTAGAAGTTCACCATTCTAACATGTATCATTGTCTAGCTATGTAATTTCCTCAACATATTTTTACAAATGCCTTATTTGGACAGCTTAACGAATTTTTTATGGAACTCGATAAATTTATCGAAATTAGTCGTTCATTTGAATATTGCCTACTTTCGAATAACAAAAATCAAACACTTTTGACTTATTCAGTTTAGACAGTTTGTCAAATTTGTCATTATGTATAAAAGGAATTTCGACAACAGTGCTCCAATGACAGGAATTATTCGTGAATTAGGGTAGATTCAGTAAATGTTAAGAACGTTAATGTTATGTCTCTCTTAGTGGATTATCATAGCTAAAGCAAAATAAAAGAATCACTTGAATGTGTGATCAACTGTAAAGGTATTTGAGTGTCAATTAATATTGTGTTTGCGTGCCTATCTGCTCATTTATGTCTTATGACCTGATCATATGCAGACCGACATATAAAGTATGATAGTCACACAAACATGGAGAATACTGAATTAAGTGATATAGCAAAATGACATAATGAGCAAAAAGTGTCACAATAATAAAGATATTAAACAAAACTGAGACCAAAAACTTTCGTAGTTGTTACTGTTGCTGATAACGATAAGTAGAGACTTGAACAAGAGGCGATTGAAAACAACTAAATTCTTAGTTCTTTACAGCTGATTACAATCTGAAATATTTCAAAATAAAAATTATAAAGAGATTCGAAGTATTTACAGAAAGGGATTTGGTTGGAAATTGTTGTCAACATACGTTAGCATAAAATAAGAAGGATGTAAACAAAGTGAAATGACACTACAAATGTATATCATATATTGAGCTACAGTTTCAAACACTACCGAAAGTCCGAAGGACTATGAATATGTGGGTTTCTAATGAAAAAAATTTAATGAGTAGGAAAGAACCGAATAAAATGATTAAAGCTCAGTCAGTTAATGATAAAATTATCGACGTTGAAAACAATGACTTAGCTACGTGATGAAATGAAGGAGATGGAAAGAATTCTGAACAAACGTTTTGTGATGCACTGCAATGAAGTTTATATTACCAAGATGAAAAAAGACTTAAAACTGTTTTATTTTGAACACAAATCAAGTGTTTGGTGCTTGATAGCATCAACTTCAGCACACTTCAGAAGACTGGAGCTTTGTTATCCATTAATCAACTTGAGGATACTTATGTATCAAACTGATGACTAGTGTCTAAAAGATGTTTAGATAGTGCTCTCTTCAAGGAAATGTATCCTATTGATCGAATGCTATTGACAGTTGTAATTGTTTTGACTGGTATACACAACTGGCAGTAAAATGAAATGTTTGTTCGGAATTCTTTCTATCTCCTTCATTTCATCACATAGCTAAGTTATTGTTTTCAACGTCGATAATTTTATCATTAACTGACTGAGCTTTAATCATTTTATTCGGTTCTTTCCTACTCATTAAATTTTTTTCATTAGAAACCCACATATTCATAGTCCTTCGGACTTTCGGTAGTGTTTGAAACTGTAGCTCAACATATGATATACATTTGTAGTGTCATTTCACTTTGTTTACATCCTTCTTATTTTATGCTAACGTATGTTGACAACAATTTCCAACCAAATCCCTTTCTGTAAATACTTCGAATCTCTTTATAATTTTTATTTTGAAATATTTTAAGTTGTAGTCAACTGAAAACAATCAAACAAAATAAACTGAATTCATCTTATTCTGTTCAAATATTCGATCTTATCCCTTGGAAATTAATAATAAAGACAACTATCTATATGAAAAAAGTGTCTTCCATGTAGTGAGATGTATGTAAAGTGCAATATAAATATTCATAATGCCTATTAATTAATAAAACAAAATTGAAGTTAATATGGCTAACGACAAAGTGAGAAATCATCAATTTTATTAAACGGGAATTATTTCTAAAACTTACGAACGGCTTTCTAATTTGAATACATGAACAGTTTCTGTATGACTAGCAGCAACAAGATATTGACTATTCATACTGAATGATAAAGAGCAGATAGATACACAGCTGAAATAGAAAATAACAAATCAAGTATATCGTTTTTCTTAAATTTTTAAACATTTACAAAATTGTATTTGATGAATGTTAAAATAGAGTTTACCACACAGGGTAATCAAAACTGATCAGATTAACAAAACTAAACCCCATTGATACTAATGGTAATATCTAATACTAGTGTTGTTCAATAGTATATTTAATTTATTTAGGGGATTTATCCTCCTAAACCCAGTTATGGCGCTTGGCTTTGTAACCCAGTAAGTTGCAGATTTGAATCCCAAACTACCTAATTCGGTGTGAGCAGTGTGGCATGAAGCTGAGTGTATAAACCAATATGCTATTTATTTGTATCAGAAAATGACTTTCGAGTACCTTAACTGGATTGATTGGTTTACACAAAGTACACTGTTTTAAAATCACAATCAATGTGCAGTCTACTAAAATGTTACAAACACAAGCAATAAACGCGTGAAGTAGTAGATGATTCCCAGCATTCAACTCGATTATTCAGATCGCAACTCAGCATGACGAAAACAAAATTCAAAAAAGAAGCGAATAAAATTTAGAACCTACATTTGATAGTTTAAGGAATAGCCTACACTATTAAATGAAAGACATGAAGAATGTCAAGTGACTAATAATACACCAACTAATACTAAACTATGACAAAACCATCTATTAACAAATGAAACCAATCTATTTAAGTCTGCTTCGTCAAAATCAATTTTATTAGCAATAAACTAACCTAGTTAAATGTATACAACGGTGTTTTCTTTTAAGATATAACGTTTGGATCTAGTTACTGTCAAAAATTCACACTAAGTGGAAAACAGTGGTGTATCAATAAAAGCCGGACAGCTGATTACTCCTGGTATAAGATCTTTTAAGTGAGAATGATTATGATCCGTTCCACATTGCATAGTGCCTAGATACTTTTCGTCCGCTCAACCGGAACCCACGTTCATGATATAGCTTTTTAATCCGCACAAACTTTAAACAATTTCCCAGATAATTTCAGTATGTAATCAAATCCACCTTTAAAGGTACTTAAAACTGCATGTATTAAATTATGTATAATTAAAATAGTAAACATTCAGCTCACCGAGTAAGTCCACGGCGAAATTCAATCACCTTTTCTCCTTGTGGTATAGAAAACACTCGTATTACAGTACCTTTCTCTGATGCAGTCGCTAATAAATTAGCTCTTGCATTAAATGTAAGGCATGCTAATAGACCATCATGTGCGGCGATGGATGTCACATTCTAAAATGAAAACAAAACAAATTGGATGATTAAGAAATCCCAAAGTAATATTCAGAAATATAACCAGTTTCTTTATTAACGTATACAACTATAAACAATCGTCGTTTGACCATTAGTGAATAAACTTTGGAGAAGTTGTGATAGGTATCACCACTAGGTAGCTTGAATGGGAAATATAGACTAGTGGTTTAATGGTGGCGCACTTAAAACCTGATCGATAGAAATCAATCAAGACTAAGAGCAAGAAGAACATAACACTGATCACTATTCAGTCAAAGATAAGTATCACCGAAACTACATTTTAAATCCATGGAATGAGAAGAGTATTAAAAAGTTCAAAATATAGAGATCATTACTTATTTATCAGCAAAGTGGGACAACGTTAATTATTAGTAAACTTAAACTGCATATTGATTTTAAAGTTCGCCTAATAGCAAAATAATCAATTCTATGTTGTAGGCATAAACAATATGAAGTAGCCAAATAACTAACACTCATGAAATTCACGTGAATCACACGGGCAAATGAACAATGTATGTAGAAACATAATTTATAAGCGATTTGGGTGGGTGTCTATCAGGAAAATCGAGATTTTATCTCGAAAAGACTATTTGTTCGTGATCTGTAGAATACATATGAGCTAAGAGATTAAAAGTAGGAAAGAAACATTTTTTTCTCAGATACATATGTACATTCTCCGATCTCTATTCCTTTCCATTAATACTAACTCTTTTACTACCTTCCCTGCTTTGGGATTTGGTCCGACAATTTAATCTCTATTCGCTTATTGAGGCATGGTAACTTGAACTGATGCACGCATGAACCAAGTTCTACGTTGTAATTGACTGACTGACATATGTACATATTTTCAACAGGATTTTAAAACTTTAATTTGAGTAGACTTCTAAAGTTGACAGGGATACCACAGAGCTAATAACCAAAAGTTTCAGTTGGTGGTTGAAGTACTCAGCTTCCAATCATTCTTTTAGTTTAAACGGTTGAGTAATATCAATAACCGTCCCACAAATAACGTGAGAATCAATGTAATCTTTATAATATTGTAGTAAGCATATAAGTTACATTATCGTGGGTAAGTAGAAATCACGAGAGGAGCGTTTTAACGCCCTATAATTGAAATAGCAACTAAATATTAGCGCTTTTTGCATATCAAGCTAGAAAGTGCTTTTAAATTAGCCTGCATAAAATCGAGGATAAATAGCAAACAAGTACAGAAGTAGTTTTAGTGCTTTTAATAAGCTAGTAAGGAATAAGTGAACGTTACAAACACTGATTGTATTTATTCGTCACATAATGATGGCGACTGGAAACCACTAAAAGTCAGGGAGTACGAGACAGTTGCCTCGAAGACGATCTCCACAAAATCACTTTAGCTTAAAAACCAATTATTGCTTGTTCAGTTCAATCATAACCAGTGTAGACAGAGAGACAGATACAACGCAGAACTTCGTACGTACGTACATCAGTTCCAGGTTGCCATACCACATCAGCACAGAGACGCAACTGTCAGTTCAAATCCAAGAGTGATAGCGATAGTAGAAGTATTAGCAGTAATGCAGAAAATTAGGGAGCGAAGATATGATTCGAAAAGTATAATTCAGTGAGATAAATTTGAAAGGAGAAAGATAGAGAATTCGGAAGGTTAGATTTTGAGAGAACATAAAGAGTGGATGCACCTGCGCCATTGCGAACGATTCTGAGCCATGTCATTCAAGGTCTCTAACCATTGGTGACTTTCGTCTCGCGGACCCCAACCATGCAGCCTACATCTACCAACATGACTTAGTCCATTTGTCAGTGACTTCATCGATTTCTGCCATGTTTTCGTTTGGCCGCCCCTAGCTTTCTTCCAACCTATTCCTACGCCGCAAAACATAGCTCATCGAGGCAGACGGCAGTTAGACATGCGTAACACATGTCCCAACCACCTTAACTGATGAAGTTTTAATACTTCATCTATTGATTTGCCATCCTTTCCTAGAACCCGTTTCCTAACGACAGCATTGCTCACTCGGTTGTCCCACGATACTCGAGCAATGCTTCGGAGACACCTATGATCGAAGACCAGTAACCTACGAATGTCCTCTACTCTTAACGGCCATGTTTCGCTACCGTATAGTAGGACAGAGCGAACTGCTGCTCGGTACACTCGTCCTTTGGTTAGCAAGCGGATATCTCGCCTGCGCCATAAGTGACGCAACTTGGCAAAAGCCAATCGAGCTTTCTGTATCCGTGCTGAGATTTCGTCAGTCACCAGGCCATCAGCACTGATGAGACTCCCCAGATACGTGAAGCGGTCTACACGCTCGACTACTTCACTCCCTATCACTAGTTCAGGTGCCGATGCAACCCAATCCTGGAGCAACATTTTGCATTTCGAGGGGGAAAACCGCATTTCGAACATGCTTGCATTGTTGCTCAGGGTAGTCAGAAGACTCTGCATTTTGTCAGCGTCTTCACCAAATAGGACTATGTCATCAGCATACTCTAAGTCAGTAAGCGAGGCTCCTGGTAGTAAGTCAATTCCTGAAAAGTCAGACGAAGACATGGTTATATCTAGGAGCATGTCTATGGCAAAATTAAACAAGAATGGGGAAAGTGGACATCCTTGACGGACACCACTTGAAGTGAGGAATCCCGATGACAGTTCGCCATAAGCTCTCACTCGACCTGTAGTTTTAGAGTAGAGAGCTTGTATAAGGTTAATGTACTTCTTTGGTACACCTTTCAATGACAGACACTGCCACAGAACCTCACGATCAACAGAGTCGAATGCCGTCTTTAGGTCCAGGAAGACAATTATTGTAGGACGCCTAAATGTGTGTCTGTGTTCCAGGACCTGTCGCAGTGTGAAGATGTGGTCTATACAGCCACGTCCAGCTCTGAATCCAGCCTGGTTTTCTCTAGTCTGCTCTTCACGAGCTCTAGTTAGGCGTCTAAGTATAATCGAGGCTAACAATTTAGAAACTATATTAGTCAGACTGATTCCCCTGTGATTGTCACAAGAAGACTTTCGTCCTTTCTTACAAATTGGGACAATCAGGGCCTGGAACAAATGTACACCGGGTACAGTCGTCAAACCATAGTAAGATGAATTGCACAAAATTAATATTTGGGTAAAAATGTCAGCGATAGTAAGACAGATAGTAAATTTTGAATTAAGAAGGAATAAAATATAGGGATCCTAAATACGTAATTGTGTTCAAAATTACAGTACAGTAAAAAGTAAAGAATGAATGCATTCGTGCTACTGTAACCGATTTTGAGCTGTTACCGTAAGTTATGATTATTACGCACACCTCAGTCAGACAATCTGAACTGAAGCTAAAGAACAACGAGCACATACCCAATAAATCCTTTCTTGATTATTTCATATCGTGAATCCCTTATGACAGGGGTACATCAACATCATGTGTAAGTTATAGGTTATAATACATTACTTCAACCGACCAATTTGAATATTTATTTCACATCATATGAGTAATAAACACGAAGACTTAACAATATTTACACCTTAAAATGAAAGTTAATAATAATAATAGTAATAATGATAATGATGTCAATAATAACAACTTCAACGTACTTGAAAACTTAACGCATCAAAAATGAAAACAGTCCCAACACGATGAGAACCGGGATAAGCTAAATAACAATTGCTTTCGTTAGCTGATAATGCAATAACACCGTTTCGATTAGGCGGAGTTTCTTCGACTTTATGCAATAATTGCATATCCCGCATATTATGAATAAATATCCCATCTTCTACACAAACTACTAAACGCTAGAGCAGGATAATACAAGATAACAGAGAAAGAAATACATTAATCAATAACTGGTAAACAATATATATATACCCTTGTTGAAGTAAATAATTAACATATTTAGTTTGGATTGGTATTATTTTATCAAGTCATCGCATTCAATATTTAAAATCATGTGAGTGTATGATTTGAATATCCTAAGAAGTACAAAATTACATTAAATAAAAAGTGTTTTCGTGTATTAGCAGTATTGAATAATAAACGAATTTCAGGTAAAAAAAATGACGCATGTGATTCATCTAAACCAAACATTTCAACACAATACACACACATAGACTGTTTAAGAGATTCGCTATATATTTTTATATATCTTTAGTAGACCTAATCGCATACTCATTATGATACTGTCATCAGACTTCGAAAGCAACATAACAATAACATCGAAATAATATCTTTTCATAAGATTTGTATGATGCTAAGAATATATTTCATGGAATAAATGAATGCTAGTGAAAGAAATTCAAAGGTATAAATCACGGATAAGATGTAAATTAAGGGTATGATAGAAATGTAAATATAAAAAAACATAAGTATCATACAAAGGGACTTTATAGTTTACAAACGTGACTTTTAAACATTTCATTACCAGTACAAGAATGACATCTAGAATACCTTGATTCAACATAAACCACTAGAGTCCAAACTTAAACGTAATGTGCTATGCAATATGAAGGTGGTGAATATAACTTCATGCAAGTACATAAATGTAGACTGAATGAGAGATTTTGTTGCAAATCAAACGAGCATTCATTACTCCTTGGTTATCAGTAGTTTGATGTTAAGTGATCGAGGCTATTTGGCAGGAAACACTAGTACACGTCAGTAGAGTGTAGGTGAAATCTTGAGGCGACTAATGCTTTCGAATTTAAGACGCTACTATAGACTTACAGGAGCTGAGACTGGCATCCTGTAGGACTGGAAATGATTTATCAATGAGTGATAACCAGTGTAGTGTTTGTATAGTACTTAGCTTACGTCGAATTCTACCCCGAGTCGGATACTAATCTAAGTGGCTAAACATCGAGTGTATAGCCTTTCGATGTCTATTGGTTGGTGGCAGCCGACAGAAAACGTTAATCTTACGACTCAGATATGCAGCGGTTCTTCAGCTAGTAAGTCTATGACGAGAATTACTATTAAAATGAAACAAAATCAACCGGATTAGAAAGAAACATTCAAATAGAAGTTCAAAGAGTATTCAGTTTAACAATATACAGAGGTAATGACAGTAAATAATCTGTTCACTAAAAGCCATAATATTCTAACTTAATTCAAAACAATAAAGGTGTATTAAAATTTATAATTAGTAAACTCATCTTAACAACACACCTGATGATTCATCTTAACAGCCAGAATAGTCAATGTGTAACGGTAATGACATATTAATGTGTTTATTCGGGAATGTGCAACCAGTAGCCTTCGCATATCATTTTGTGAGACCAGTGTAACTAGGCTTCGGTTAAATAATCTTCCAACAATACACATAGGGTCGCCAGCTGTTTGTATAGTATATAGTATTTTTTATTTATAATAAACAACTCACTAGAAGAAAATGTTTCAGTTACTTGATCACCAACAGTTGACAAAAGGCTGTATCCTGTTTTCGTTCCGACTTGAATGGATCTGTGATAAAAATGATAATACGCGTATATCAACTAAAGTAAGCTTGATTATTGATAAAATCTATAACTCCTCGTTTAACAAAATCTTTTGATATGAAGATAATTCAAAATTGGATAAAAAGAGAAAAATTAAGCAGTGGCCTCTCAGGTAAATGCACAACTAGGAAAAGCCATCAAAAACACAATACTCGGATACTGAATGTTATTCGTTTCCCAAGTACATATTTATGCGCTCGACTGAGCCACTAGGGTATTGAAATCGATGTAGTGTCCAGTTTGAACCTAAAACCTACAGACGCTTTAGTCATTTAGATTACAGAGCTGCACAATCGAAGACAGTTTGAGTTATTATAAAGCGCTATATGGACTTAGTGATATGTCCGTCACATCGTATAGAAATTGACGGTTATTTTTAAAAATAGTCAACACAAGTACTTCCTGTCTTGTAGACCCATGCAATCAGCTACTACTCACATACCATTACATCGGTATTGATAAAGCAGCTAACAAATATGCAGATTTATCGAATGTGATCATATACTTAGCTTCTAGTAGAAAGTATTTGGTACAATTCTCGTTTTGTTCTATGACAGTCAGTTAAGCTTACTACTGGGAATGATTTAAGCTACTATTATTTCCACTAGTAATAAACAAAAATTAGTGGGGAAAAAATGAGTAAGAAAAAGCAACACAAAGTAGTAATTGTATGGGTTGACTTTAAAGACACTAGTAACTAATAGAATAAAGTTATATGTTACGGTAGGTACCAAAGTAGATATACATCAGGTTGGTGTGTAACGCCAGAAAATCAAATATAAATTCGCAAAACTGGTTGAAAACACGATTTCACTTTAATTATGTTGTGATTCTTCTACTACACGAGTAATTCGTAAAAAAAAGATGACACCTCTATTTTATTTACTGATATTTATTGCAAGTCACTGATCAAGTACATGTGCATATACTCAGGTATCAGCCGAAATGGTTGAGACTTTTGACTTCTCAGATAAACAAGAAAATTTACGGACAAAAAAAAAACTGGAAGCGAATTTTTCAAGAACAAGTATGCACAACGCTGAAAATGTGCTGATATGGCTACTAGAAAATGAAACCAAGATTAACATTCTACTCAGTCTTTTTTACATTTGCCTTTCGTATAGGTGTCAACAGTTCAAAATCATACTTGTCAAAGTCGGGCCTAAAATAAATCTAAAACGGACATAGTATTCATATTGCTTCTACTATTTGTTGTAATATGCTTTCAGCCGCTTGGTTGCAAAATCGGCATTCTATTTCAATTTTTTAAGAGAAAGAGGAATAAGGCTTTAAATGGCTGTGCAGTGATCTTTTTCTTCTTATGCGACTGCAAGCCGGTTTTCTAAAATGACTCCAGAGAGCTAGTTCCAGCACAAAAGTATAAGAAAATGTATTTGTCCATTACTTACGTATAATCTTGGTTAAAATCGATGAATAATATTGGAAGGTTGTCATCATGACGATTACAAGCGACATTCATAATCTATTATGAATCAAGGGAGACGATCAGCTGACAAAAGAAGCCCGCCAAATTATCGAAAACAACAGCATAAAGAACAAGGCCAATTGAATATCCAATGTCTTTATGGCAAAGTAGTTAAAACTAATTAACTGCTTTACATCAGCGTTTTAGCATTTAAATATAGTTCTAGATTTTTGAAATCGTTCGATATCTAGAATCTATCCAACTGATTGCGCAGTATCTACTAACTGCTCAGTTAATTTAGCTTGAGAACTTTGAATTAGCGGAGTAAGTTTACAAAAGCCAGCCAATATCATGTTACCAGATAGCAAGCTAGTTAGCTGCAAGAAAAAATTGCAAAATTATGATGTGAATGGAGTGAGATATGTAAGTCGTAGATGACTTTCTATTTCAAAATAGAGCCACCGATTCTCTTGTGCCCAGAAGAAGTCAGGAAACGAAAAGATTGAAGCGATAAATAATCCCTTAAATAAACTGTTGCATACGCTTCTCGACATTAATCCTCACCATGTTTTCTGTTTTAGCAGACACGACTAGTTGAAGGCGCTCGGTCACTCATCACCACCAGATCACGACACGACGTAGGAAGTAACTCTCTCTAGTTAGCCAGCCTAGACGTTGTTATCCGATTTGCGCTCCACTTTTATACAAATATAACTTCTACTACATTGTTTATTATCTACTGATTTGTATTTATTCGTGCATGTGAGCCTAATCGTTAGAATTCGCTCTAATTATACGACTAACTCTACTTGGTCATATGCCCTTCACACTTCTTTGATATAAGAACTATAGAAGACTCCCAGGCTCTACAAAGCAGCTGGACGACGTCAGAAAATGTGGGGTGAAGAGAGTGGCATGGAACCAAGTTCAAAGAAATGTCGTGTAATTAATATACATCCGCAATGTAGATAGCAGGTTAGTTGCACTCTTCACATTCACCTCCGCCCGAACAGATCGACAGTGTAACCTAGGTCTAACATCCACAAACACCTTGAACAAAGAGACAAGCCTCGAGAGCAGTAATGAGTTGGCGTAACCTGTTTTACATTTCGTATACAGGTTTATTGTTGTAAATACTTTTTGTTTATCTGGCTCCGCCATATATTAGTCATTATACTCCATCTCAAATCTTGTATTATCTTGCTTTCTACATTCTTTTCTGATATGTGCATTAGCAACACATCCTAATTTTCTAGCAACCTACTGCCTGGTGTTGGATTGTGAATAGACCAACAACCTTCACTCTCCCAGTAAACAGAAATAGAAATAAGGCAAACAACGATGATTTTGATAAAGTTATGATGCCAATTATCACAGGGACCGTTGCAGCCATGCCACAAACAAACCTCGAAATTTTTCTTCAAGAAAATTACTAAGTGCTACCGATATAATAAGTTGTGGGCACAAGGAAATTAACTGGCTTGCACCACCTCATCACAGAGATAATGGATGTAATCAGTCAAGTACGGATAAAAATAAATATAATAGAAAGATGAGTGAATAAGTGAAGCGAACATAAATAGATACACTAGTGGAAAGTGGTGCCAGAGGTGTTGTGTGTAGAGCGTGTTGAGTGAAAATGAAAAGTGGTCACTTACAACAAGCAGAAAACTGAACTACACGGTTGCGTACGTAACCGTGTAACTGTTTTTCTAAAATTTTTTTTAATAAGGCTAGCTGAGGCTGTGAAAGAGGTAAGTGCATTTCAAATGAGACAAATTCATAATGGGGAAATGCGCTGCGCTCTGGCTTTAGCTTTATTTTCCTAATTGTCGACAAATGTATCTTGAGGCACAGAAAGTCATATCACATCTCTAAATTTAATACAAACTCCGCCAGTAACTAACGGAAAAGTTCCAGGATATACTCAAGGAATTTCCAAACCTAACAAAACCGAACCCTCAACTATCCAAAAGTAAGTTAAAAGTATGTCCATTCAATCAAAATGGTAGGACCACCTTTATCTGCTAGATCCAGGTGATTAGCACCTGATAAGCTTAAAAAGCTAGAGCGGAATTTCATTACATGCTACAGCTGGGCACAATACGTCCATCTGATAGCCAGTGGGCATCTCCTTTGCATATGGTTCCAAAGAAAAATGAAGGAGATTGGAGACCATGCGGGGATTACAGAGCCCTTAACTGTCAAACGGTACCAGACAGGTACCCGATACCACATATACAAGACTTTACGAATGGTTTACAGGATATGAAGGTATTTACTAAAATTGACTTAGTCACGGGCATATCACAATATTCCAGTAGCTGAGGAAGATATTCCGAAGACAGCTATCACAACACCTTTTGGATTATTCGAGTTTGTATGTATGCCATTCGGACCTACGGAACGCGGCACAAACATTCCAAAGGTGTATGGATAATCTACTTCGAGATATGCCGTTTGCACAAGGGTACATAGATGACTTACTGATTGCCCGGACTTGAAATCACATGAACAACATGTAAGAGCAGTGTTGGAACGATTAAATCAAAATGGCATGAAAATTCATCAAAGTGTGTTTTCGGTGTAGAAACACTAGAATTCCTTGGGCATACCATAAGCCCTGAAGGAATTACACTGATCAAACAAGAGGTAGACACTATTAAGCAATACCCTATACCAAGCTATCTAACACAACTTCGAAGTCTTCTTGGTTTAATAAACTTTTATCGCAGATTCATACCCGGTTGTGCATAACTAATGCAACCATTGACGGATTCGCTCAAAGGAAAACCGAAGGAATTCAAGCTAACCTCTGAGGCTGTCGAAGCCATTAACCAATTAAAGGATAAACTATTTCTAACAGCTACACTGACTTATCCAAATTCTCACCACCCATTTGCTTAGATGGTAGATGCTTCGGGCAAAGCCGTAGGCGGTACTCTTAACCAACTAGTTAAAAACGCCTGGAAACCAATTGCATTCTTTTCAAAGAAACTTGCTCCAGCAGAGACGAGATATCCTACCTTTGGTCGAGAACACCTCGCAATCTACCTAACCATCAAGCATTTTCGAAACATGCTCGAAGGCAGGGAATTTACAGTTTATACGGTTCATAAACCGTTAACCAATGCATTAAAAGCGAAAGCCGATAGATACTCACCTCGAGAAGTCCGACACCTCGACTACATAACACAGTTCACTAGTGATAAACGTCACGTAAATGATCAAGACAACCAGGCGGCAGACGCATTATCTCGATTAGAAATGAATATAATACAACAGTCAACAATAAATTGCGTGACTATGAGAGACTGCCAGGAAGATGATCACCAATTACAAAACCTACTGTCAACTGAAAGCTCTAGTCTCAAACTAAAACAGCTTCCATCACCTATGGAAGATGTTATGATTTACTGTGACACAACGAAGGCGGTGCCCCGACCTTTCGTTCCTAAAAATATGCGACGATTAGTATTTAGTAACTTTCATTCGTTGTCTCACTCTGGAGTGAAATCTTCGACTAAACTAATAAATGCCAGATACATATGGCCAAATCTTCAGAAGGATGTACTTAAATGAGTTAGAGAGTGTTCGGCGTGTCAACAACCAAAAGTTAACAGACACACGAATTCACCCATTGGAAGTTTTCCCCAACCGGATGCACGTTTCGCACATGTCCATATCGACTTAGCCAGAATAAAAAGTGGAAATGTTAAGGCTGTGAAAGTGGCTAAAAGCGTTAGATGGGCACAACCGATTATCCAGGCAGGGATGCTCACGTTTTTAGTTCAGTCTAAAAAGTAATCACGTAATTTCTGAAATCTCGAGTTTGTAGATATATATTAAAAAATTAGATAAAATAAACAGTATTTTTCGCGTTGCCCTATATCGACATTTTCGAAGTAGTATTAATAATAATTAGTAGTAGTCCTAAGTATTATTCTACACACTTCTCCGTGGACTTTATCTTTTGATATATGAACGATATTGTCAATCTTTTTTGTTATTCAAAATAAATTGTACTTAAGCAATATATTCTTAAACAATCCTAACAAACCTATCAACGGAGGTAAGTCACTAAAGAACGGTGATTCGCTAATTCAAGTGAGTGTTGTGAGCAAGCTTCGCCTGCTGTACTAATCATTGTTCCAGGTTTCCCCACTATTAGTAGACAATATTCACTGTAAATAACACAATGAACCCTGGCAGCAACGATGAACTCCGAAAATAACCCAGGCGAGTTTTATTGTTTTTGCCAGTTGATTTACTAAAAACACCACACTATTATGTAATATGTATGTATTTTTTTACTCAGACTAATACTAAAATCATTTTCCACTTGAGATGTATATTTTTATTAACTTTATACAACATACGACTACGAAAAAGTGTGCTGTTTTCAGGAAACATATCACATTCCATAGTGATTCAACTGTCCTTAGTCCCAATTATTTTTGCCACAAGATATACATAGCACTTAGCTAACTACAGTAAATTATTAAACGTCTATAGTATCTCTAGCATCTTTCCAACTGTAGTAGCATAAGTCATGTCTAAAATTTTTAAATTTTGTTGGTATATTTTTTAATGTTTTCGATAATTTATGTGAACTTACACGACAAATTAACTTACACATGAGTTGTATTTTCTCTGTGCTATTTGAATTTATAAATATTTTTTTCTGACTCAACCTTGAATTTGTCACGTAACCTATCTTAGTAGTTAATACTGGGTATATTTACTCTTATAAATTGGGCGATCATAGTAGTTGCCTTAAAAGATGCTTAACATAGTCCAGATTATAAAGTCAGCAGCATTTAGGTACTATAGTACTTCACTGATATAATCAGTAAGCTATGATGTACTTATTAGTCAAATAAACTCCAGAACGTAAGATCAAAAATATCCTAAATAAACAATCACTTTTGGACCGAAAAATAGCAATATAATCAGGCAGCGTGGATTCGTTACCGGCTAAATGCATCTACTATTCGTGAATCACCAATATATATATATATATATATATATATATATATATATTCCAACTCATCTTTTACAACTAACTTATTGTAAATCAACACTACGACTAGTTATTCATGATAGTTTCGTGATATCATCACAATGCAATGTCATGACTTGGCAAGCACGTAGTACGATTGATAAAATTAATGAAATTATTAATTAACCGGGTCCATAAACTGACTCGAAATCATCATTAAAGTGTGATTTCCCCACAGTTAACTTTATACAACTAATTATTATAAGTCTATGCCATTATCACAGACACGGGTTGAGAGTAATACTTCCCTTGGCTAAAACCTATGCTCTTTCGGATAATCACATGGTTTGTGTACACTTTATCGACATTTGAACCACTACACAATAAATTACATTGGTCGATTTTTACCGATATTCATGACTAATAGAACTTACACACTTGTAAGATTAAAATCAACTCATTCCTTAGTTGACTATGGAAGATACAACTTTACCATTATTTGCATACATACCACTCATCGAGTGAGCAACCTGTCAAAAGGAAGATTAAATTCTTAACCTAATAAGCCTAAGCACATATGTTCTCGGTAACTCATTTTCTTTTCTAAGTATTTGCTCTAATTTTCACGATCAGTTCCCACCGTTACGAACCCATTCATAATAGGCGGTCGTCACATGTTCAAGGTCACCTATTTGATCTGACTCCCAGCAAGCTCAAGCACTTATATATACATATATTTAATTAAAACTAACATACATTTTTTGTTAATGCATTTGCATGCACAGATATCTACACCATATTTATTTTCTACCAGGTTACTAAACCATTCTGGAACCCAAACACTTATGTAGAAACAAACATTTATCATTTATAATTATACATTTTATTTTTGTACTTTAACTTTTTATACAACAGTGGAGCGATTCTTTAGGTGTGATGGGGTTTCATCGATATTTTTGAAGTAGATTATTCTTTTATTTTGACTTGAGGGCGACTCAAGAGGCAGGTGAGTAAGCAACTGATAACTGGACAGAGCATGGAAAAATCGTACTTCACCAACATGGTGTTGGGTAGCCCGCTCGCGGTACTTTTTCAGATATTCTTGCTTCATTTTCTTACCCTTTGTTATTTCCCAAGCTCTGGTCACCGTTAGGAGGTTAAGTTCATCAAGTATCCAATCATCATTTGTGGGAGAATGTAAACGCTACAAGATTAGATAACAAGTTTTAAAAATAAATGTAACCCACGTGATTTCGACGAATACTGACAGACTGTTTACCATTGATCTAATGTCAGTTGCTGGACTAGCTGATAATTATCTATTGAGCTACAGTGGCAGTACTACGATAATTTTATTAGTTAAGCTGATCGAACCGACGTTCCTACCGAAGTCGATTCTAGGAGGAGGCTAATGTAGTAACTAAGGTTGACTAATTAAGAGTTAACTTCATAACTTATGTATACACTAAAACAATAAACCCTAAGTATTCATTTACTTCCTTATTCTTTATAGAGATTATATTTCCTATTATCTTATAATGAATGTTGAGAGGCATTGTGTGTTTGAATGACTAGCATCCCGCTCCACTGTCTCCTGCTCACGATACTGAAATAAAGACCTATAACCAAAGATTTTTGTTTCTTCTGTTAAATAGAACGGAATGTACCTAAGTACCAAGGTTCTATTAATACTGGTGAGATTAACTGTATCATTGCTTAAAACCCCAACTTTACTTACTATAATTTGTAGTTTGTTTATTCCATTGTGATTTGTTTATATGAGAGTCCTTTTGTTAGAAATCAATTAACTTCAGGATAAGCTAGTAGAAACGAATAATTTCTTTGTTGTAAAGTCCCAATGTTAAGGCGTAATAACCAAGCTATTATGTCGCATAATAACTAGTAGAATCAAAATTAATTTTGAAGGTGCTATGATTGGACAGTAGGTAAGCGTGTTCATTCTGTGAGCTGCAGGGTTGTCAATGACAATGGCTATTAAAGGGCAGAAGAATAAAAATGAAAAGTGCTAAAATCATAGACACTTAATTATTTGAGTAAAAAGATAAGAAAACAAAAGGGTGAATGTAAGAATAGTCAAGTGCAACTGATAACTAAAAGTATGTACAATAAAAGTGTGCTCGCTTTGTGCTATACCATTAGCTGATGTGAGTGATTTCAAGCTTTTTAACTATTCCAATTTGTGATGGCCATATGTCACCCCATATCTTAGAATTGTATCTATTTCATATTGTGAAATAAAAGTATGAATATAGTTCCAAGTCGTGTCATGATGAAGAAATCTAGCTGTCTTTCTTCAACTAAAAGGCTCTACTATCTAACTGGGTTATCAGGATAGGAACGCTGCCCAGTGTAGCATCCTTGATTATTTTTCGACGATCTTTGCTGATTGTCAACTGATAGGTTTCAGAATTTGTATGGACACGAAGCGTGCTAAAGTCGCTTACTCATAGTTGCATGATGACCTTGTAACATTCGATATTTTTGAAGATCTACTTTATTTTGGCCGTAAAGTCGACGTTAGTGATTAGTCGTGAGAACAGGATATTGTAAGTTGTGGAGATACCAACATTTCACAATTATCTTATTGAACTCGATAAGTAGTGAATTTCTAGCATATGTCGGAGTCGAGTTAGGGTTGGTACCAAAATATCTGGCTTAACAGAAAGGCAGCCATTCTATTGATCATAAGAGGGGTAGTAAAATATGAGTTTCTGAGGTAAAAAGAGACAATACAATAAGAAATAAAAGAAATCGAGTTGCATAATACAGTTGTCATCAAAGTAGCCATTTCGTATAATACAGTATCTCTAGGGAGTAGTTCGTTCGATAAGCAAGTTTGTAGTTATCTAACATGATTTCAAATTTGTCTTCTGTGTCGACTACCATGTTATTTTAAAGCGTATTTACTCTTATTATAAAAATGATATATATCTTAAATATTTACCATTAAATTATAGAATTTCAAGGGTGAGGCTTCATTACAAACTATGGTGAATTTTTACTAAATTCTTTTCAGGAAGGTAAGCTGAATTACAGGCTCTTTAGTAAACCAGCTGAATGTCATCTGTCTTAGCGAAATTCTTAAATTGTGCTAAAATCAGGTGCTACTAAGAAATTTCAGGCTTATTTGTTTATTTTATTCAGATTTTTAACCCTGTTTTAAATGATTAAGGATAGATTGCTTCCACACTTATGTCTGATAGATGAATTTTTCAGCCTGGTTTACAGGTAAGTCCAAGAAACCCTGATTCTTTGGTTGACTTTTACTTTTAAAATTTATTGAAACCAGTAAGAATGATTAGATGATGTTAATCTTTGTATTTTAATACTATACTGCCTGACGAACTATAAGTTGTTAGTGTGAGGTCAGTTGGCTCTGTTTAAAAGATTTTTGATCTAAAATTCAAAGTGAGATAAAACTATCAAGTTCCTTCAAGAAATTTTAGATCTCGGTACCGTGCTACAAAAATATCCAGATTACAGCTCCTGCTGTTACTGTCATTGCCACTATCGGAATTGTCTCTATATCTGATCCATATTCTTAAAAGTTTCAAAATTTCTAACACTGATTTCGTTTAGTGCCATTTTATTTTCAGTTAAGTTTAACCCAACTAATGTTTTTGAACTAAACTTTAAAAATTTGTTCAATAAAATTAGCCAACTATCGTTACTTAGGTCAGAGCACTATATAATTATCAGCCTTTGGATAACAATATGCTATCTAAACATCCTGCACAACGACAGCTACATTATCCATTCAACTATTTTATCAGTGAAAATAGTGCAATCATCATAATAGATGCATATCTGCGCAGTAATGACAGATAGGGAAAACATACTGAACACGGACGAAGTTAAGTTAAGCAGAATTATTAATAAATTACAAGAAACTTTTCGTGGCTGTTTCCTTAGTTTTTTGTACAAAATGTAAAAAGGAATATTATTGTTACTTTAAGGAATAGGGTTGAATTTAACTAAGAACAATAGCTGACTAGTATTCATATTATTGTAATTAACCACTTCAGTCCATATCCAATATTACTTCATTTTACCTTTCATTAACATTATTATTTGTCATAGCTTATTCCTAGTTGCGATTTCTTTGTTTTTACTAATCCTTGAAGAAAGAGATTTCATTTTACATAAACGTTTTTGCTATATATGTACTCAGTAGCCCTGCCACTCAAATAGATTAACTGGCTTTTCTTAGGTAAATTGAATAAAAGGTAATTAGTAATCTAACCCCTTTCTTGTGCACTTTCAAGTACTGGATTAATTTATTTCACTGAGTATGTTAACACTCCAATAGTCCTTTTATCTAACAGCATAATGTTTCTACCAGAAATCTGATCATCTATCAAGGTTTATGACTACCGCGTAGCGTCAGATAACGAAATCAAGAAAGATGACCAGTGACAATAACCGTTATAGAGCAATATAGTGCTGAATTAGTGAAACATTTGATTGCAGTTCCTAATGAACCTGATACTTATGTAATACTTGTCATCTATCTGACTTCACAGGTAAATTACACTAGTATAGCTCATTAACAATATTTCACCAACTCGTCGGCACTCTACGAGGTTCTATGCAAAAGATTAATTGATACAAAATAATTTATTTTATCCAGTCAAACCAGACAAACCAAAACCAGAAAACACGAGTAAGGTAGGGTTTTCTGTTCAATCATACTGCAATATGCATACCAAGATGAAAATGTGATAAATAATGTGTCTTGGGTTATCAGTGGCTGCCATACCTTCCATCACATTCGTATTGATCCTTGGAGCAAAAGTGATTCTAGGCAATCGCTGGAACATCCGATTAGAATAAACTCAGTCACCCATTTAGCAGGGATACCCAAAAACCAGAAGCGCAGCACAGCAAACTAGATGGCAGACACAATTTCTTCTTTTTAATAACATTTGAATCCTAGAACTCCTTATGTGTTGAAGTATTTACTGCACATTTTACCAAGACCTCAAGGAAAACCTTGATTTGTTCTTTAGAACTCAGATCAAGTTGCAATTCTGTTAATAGTTTTAATTCATACATTTTTATTTATCTAGATCCACACCTGGGAGTTGGTAGTCTATAGCTACCAGAAACGGAAGCCTATGAAGCAAAGGCTTTTTATGTTCTGCCCACAGCTTTTTGAAGTTACGTTTGAAACGTCAGTGAACGAAGTCTTTTATTCTGAATTAAAACTTTTATTTAATACATCCGTGTTGGAAAGTTTTATTCATGAAGCCCTAATTGAACCGAAACAGTGTAGGTTAGGTCAATAGTAATTACCAACCTTCCAGTAAAGAACTGTTTAAACCTTTGTACTTCAAACTAGTAAGTTCACCTTAATCCACTTTTTATTACAACATAATGTGCTTTCGAAAAAGACGGAATAAACAGGACCATGTAGTAATTATAGAATTACGAAGAAGCAAATCATTTTAGATAAATATTTAAGCCCATACGTTCATTGTTTCGCAGATTCCATAGTGGAAGGAATCATGACTGAGTTGCTGCATGACCCTCAGATTACCACAGGATACCTAGTTTTCCACCAAAGCTGGAAGCCAACTGACTATAACTATTCCCTTCCAAACAACCAAATTAGAGTATTTACTTTACACAAACCAATTCATGATATCAAGGTATAATACAAAGATCATGAAGCAATAGGTTTATATCGAATATATTAAAGAAGATTTGGAAACACATGAAGCTGTATCTAGGGATGTATCATCACATATATGCACCAAAGAATAAAGTGAAAGTTATAGCGAAAGTAAAAGTATCAAGACAATGAATGTATAATAGTAATCAGTAATAAAATGTCACAACCATTGATAATAAAAGAAAAACATTTCATTAAGTGAACATAATATATAGGAAGAACCTAAAAAATAAAGACATTAAGAGCTGCATTATTGATAATTCGAGCGAAAAAGAAAATAAATAACACTCGGAAACGATCAATTCTCTTGTTATGAATTAGATGATCAAAGTAAATAAAATTCCTGAATGTTCATTAGACAACTAATTTACTTAACCAACAATGTTACTATTAGTAAGACAATGAAATAGTTAATTAATATAAATAGTTTAAGTTAAATATAACATAGTAAATAATAATAATAATTTGTATCACAACTGTTAATTATGATCAGTATAAAAAGATAGAATATACTGTTTACAAATGAATAAGAATTATCTAAAAAATATTGAATTATATTAAATGACATCACAACTCAACATTGAATGAGCCTAACTTTGTTTTAACTAATTATCATTTAAAATTTTCACAACCTTGAAGTTTAAATATGCCCACCAATTATGATTGGTAGAAAGTATGAAAATCATAATTCTATGTTATAATAAAGAATAATTCACTGGAGAAGTAACTAATATAAATGTAAATATGTTAATTAAAATAAATAAACCATTCATTAATATGAATTTGTTTTAATAATTGCAATGTTTAAAAGTAATTAAGTAAATAAGTAAATAAATTTGAATAAATAAAATTTGAATTTCAACGGTAACAAAAAAAAGTGAAACATGAAGGCCAAAATAAATATTTTCTGATTAAGTACTACATCAACTGTGAGATCATTAGAACGTATGTGGAGTATAAAGGTGTTCTGATAGTTGAGTATTTAGAATTGACGATAATTTCGGTGAATTCATTCAGTCTAAATTATTATTAGTTCTCGTTTGTAGTTGATTTGTTTGCATGAATTATATCGGTTGGTTTATGAGAGTTTAGACTGTTTGAATGAGATGTAGTAGTTGTAGTGATTGTAATGGCGCTTGTTATTAACTTTGTGTTTAATTCGTATGTTTCATCATCACTAATCACTTCTATTTTCTCACCTTTACGAGGTAAACGTGTAGTTCTAATTGACGGTCGATTAAATCGATTTCCAATACGTATTGAACCTGTTGTTGATTTGCGTTCTTTATAACAACGAAATACATCATATTTTAGACGTTTTGAATCTGCTCGAAAATAAGCATCTGTGATGTATGAAACACAGACACTGACTATAAAACTAATTAACATGGCAAATGTTTTACATGGGAAACGCTGATAAAAGTCATTTGGATCATCAACAAAATAAGGATAAGTAAATAATGGTCTTAATTTTAAAACACTTTCACCACTAGTTAGTCGAACGAATAGTCCAATAAAATAACTACAGAATGAACCGTAGGTATTTGAAAATCTTACGTATAAAACACATATAAGTTGTGGAAATAAGATAACATAAACTAGATCTGAGCATAAATACCATAAGCCATAAATTGATTGAATACTAATACCCAACCAACAAGCAAATGCCCCAATAATAAATATACTTGCACGCATTATCCATAAAACTTGTCTCTCATTAGCTGTTTGCCAAAATATCGCTTTCACAACATTTCTAGCAAACATTGATGCAGCAGAGAGAACTGAGGAATCTGCTGAGGACATAACAGCCGCCGATACTGCACCCAGACCAATAAATGATACCCATGGTGGACATAAATAACGTAACACTAACGGAAGAATTAACTTCATTTCTTCTGGTGTACTTGGCAGATCTGAAGTTGTGTTATAATTTGTCATTGTCCAGTCTGATAACAGAAAAAAGTAACATCAAAGCATTATCGATTACAAAGTACTATGATGTAAAGTAATCCATGTAAAAACCTGAAACTAAATTTTATGGTGGTTGGTAATCATCAACACCGGCCACCTGTAATTATTAATGGACTAATGTTCTATAAGATAATCGAACCTAAGTCACTCAGTATTGCATTCTAAAACATAAGTAACAGATAAATCAGGCCATGACTGACGATATGTATAACTAAGGTACTTACATTGATTACTGTATTGTGACTAATCATTCAATACAGTTCGATCAGAACAAGGAAATAGATAAACATGACATATGCTCATATGTGCTAGTCAATCAATCTTAGACGTATTTTACAGATTGAAATCAGATAAGCCGAATTAATTTGAATTTTATGTGGCAGTTTCGGATGATTATGAACAATATTAATCTTCTTAAAACCAAAGACAATCTTCGGTTACTCATAAATAAATACACAGAGCTGTGGTTAAGCTTTCTGTAAGTCACTTCTAGAAACGACTATTTAACTGAACTGTATTCAGTGTATGTAACGTTTGTCATAGTAAAGAGTAAATGTCAAATTAGTTCTTCGAGTAAATTATGCTATTTTACTTTGAACTAATTCCAGTACGTTACATATCCAAATGAATAATTTTTCCTTCTGCATACCTTAATATTTGATTAGTAACATCGAGGTAATCATTTAGTATGAATAAGTTTGAATCTTGTAGAATATTAGATTTGGGTTCCTAATAACTCGTATCTAACATAAATTTAATTTCTTTTTAACTGTCACGAGACAACAAACTATAACCAATGAATTTAATTTTTTCACTTTATATAAGTAAATAGAGGTATTTATACGTAGTTTCCTCATAAAATTGTAATGATAAAACCTTAAAGTCAATGAATCAGTGATTAAGTAATTATTTATGCTGCTTAAATATAATTAAAATGTATTTGGATCTTCTCGTTAATGTTTCATGGACTGAAATTGATCCGTCTCTGTGTATTCTGAGCGGATTGCCTTGAAATAGAGATAATTTACAAGCATTATTTGAGTCGGATGGTTGTGAATGTGGTGGAGTTTGGTATGAAACGAACTGACTACGAGTCCTGATGTGAACATCAGTACTAAGATTTAGATACATCCAGCTGACGAGTCCCAAATAAGACGAGACATGTGTCTTGGATTCTGTTTGCCAACCACAATTAAACTTTTAAAAAATATGCTACTGAAATATGTTTAAAGTAGCATAATTTTGACTTCTAATTACTCTAACATGAATACTATTTTTCATAGCTTAATAATTGAAAATATTGATAAATCTAGTGAATAGATTGAGCGCACAAGTTAAAAAAATATTATTGTATACTGACTTAGATGAGAGTGGATGATAACAAGTGCTTAACTTAACGATACTATTAAACAGATATAGTCAATGTTGAACATTCAGCATTAATGAGAGGACAAGTGAATTACAATGTTCAAGTATGATTTTATCATTTAAAACTCAGATGATATCGATAACTGTTATTTGGGTCTTATTGTATCAGAATAAAGGATAGTTTTGATGTATTTACAAAATTTAATTATGATTCGGCAAAATGTAGTTACAAATATAACAAAGGTCTTATTAGTAAAACAATAAGTGAATTAAGGAATAAGTCATAAGTAATCAATAATTGACAGTTAAATTATCTTTTTTGACTTAATATTTTATTTAAAACTTTTTGAGTTACCTGATCTCAATAAACGAAACAGAACTTTAATTATCGATTTATTGGTTATTTTCAATGTTTCAATCAATGCCTGATACCACTCGTAGAGTATAGGCCACTCACCAGCATTCTCCAACCAACTCTATCTTAAGCTCTCCATTCCGGTTCATCCCAAGTGATATTCATTCTTTTCATGTCTGCTTCTAATTCTCAGTGAAATGTGTGCCTCGGTCTCCTTCTTTTCCTTTCACCTTCTTAAGTCTTACCTCGTGACACAGTTTGGTGATTTTTTCAATGAATATTCTATCCACCTCCAGTATCTTTTCATAATTTCTTACTCATCTGAAAGTTGGTTTGTTCTCTGTCACTTTAGGCTGATGATGATGGTGTTTGGCCATGGGATCCGAAGTATCCTACAAAAACAACTGTTTGTAAATACTTGTATCTTTTGAATGATGCTTTACGTAGTTCTCTGTACAAGTTTCAGCTGCACACAATAGAATTGTCTTGACGTCTGTATTGAAAATTCTGACTTTGGTGTTGGCTGACAACTGACAGTTTGATTTCCGAATGTCCTTCATTTGTAGAAATGCTGCCCTTGATTTGCCTTGTTTATCCGTGTCTTTACATCTGCATCAGATCCCTGTTGTTTGTTGATGATACTACTCAGGCATATAAAAGTTCCCACGTCTTCGTTAAGCCGAGTGTGATCTGGTTGGTGTTTACTGTGCTGTTTATTTTAAGGCATACTGCTTCAGAAGCTGTTGTTATACTGTCCATCTTCATCTACATTTGTTGCTGTGTGTGGTATAGAAGAGCCAGACAGATCATCTGAGAGGTCAAGTTCGTTTAGATACATCCAGGTTGTCCACTGTGTTCTGTGCTCCCAATGAGGTTTTCATAATCCAGTTAGCCACGAGACGGAAGAGGAAGACCAAGGGTAAGCAGCCTTGTCCGACACCTGTCTTGTTTCTGAATGAGTCTGTGAGCTGCTGTCTATGCACGATTTTGAAGAGTAGCCCAATGTGAGAATTCTTTATGATATTGACTATCCTTTCGGGTACATCATAGTGTGTAAGAATGCTCTATATTGCTCTCCACTCATTACTATCAAATACATTTTCCATAGTCAAAGGAGACTTCATTCAAATATGTTATGTTGCCTATCTTATGCTCCCTACTTGTCTAATGAATAACGATTGTACTGAGTTTGCGTGAGACAATTTTTCGTGATCATTTCAATCAAATATTGTAATGAATTACTATTGTATTTTTAATGTAATATTTGCGAAAATTGTCAAATATAATGTATGATAGACAGTTAAAAATAGCATGTAATATCATAATTGATGATTCTTGATTTGTACCATTTGTCTAGCATGTTTGAACTGATAAAAATTTTTGAACTATGAGGCATATATTGATAAATACCATGTTTAATCCGTTGCCTTTTGTTTGCGTAAAATCATCATTGTATCATCATCTTGTATCTTCCGGTTGATCAACTATGAACTAAAGCTAGTCAGTCTCTGTTGATGTATGTTCATCCTGAGCTGATTGTCTCAATCTAACGATAAGTATTCTAGGGGTGAATCGGTAGCATTTGGCATGAAATCAACTGAGTTCGAGTCCCTTTGTGAACATCAGCACTACTATGTTAGTACATCTAGCCGACGAGTCCCAAGCAAGACGAAACGCTTGTCCTGGATTCCGTTGCCATTTATAATTTAAGTTAAACAATACTTGTGATTTATCGCTTTATCAAGGCAATCCACTCAGGATGAACATAAAGCAACAGAGACTGACCAGCTTCAGTCCATAGCAAATCAATTGGAAAATACAAGTTTATCCTTATTACATTATCATTCTATTTTTTTTTGAATGAGCATATACATTTATAATTTGCACAGAAGTATTCAATGGTACTCTGTGTAGAAAGCTGCTCACTTTCTATTTCAGACACTTGTAGTTGAGTTATTGACGTTTGTCTCATTCATAAGTCTTGTTCTGAATTGTTCAGACAATGAATACAAGTTTTGATCATACTCAGATGTTTATATAACCCCTATACCAGTATTGTTCTATGGCATAAATCACAATATAATTACTCCCAGTTACTAACGTATTTTATGAAGTCATCTGTATAGTTTTTATTACAAAAAAGTTTATCTTCTGAAATTTTATTTAAAGTTAGTGATGAACGAATAGTTGCACTGTTTTATTTCCACGTTTATAACCAATAGAAGCATATCCGTGAGCTTGTATGTGACTGAACGCTAGATATCTATGTTTTGCAACGGTGATTCTGCTTATTTGTACACTGACTTGTAATATAGTAGTGTTATGAGATCATTGTAATGGTATACAAATTTCTTCAGAAAAATCAATGAGTAGAGGATAAGTACGTATTAACTAACGACCGAGTTTGAGAACAGTTTGTTGAAATTCTACCAAGAAACAGCTGAGGTTTATGTCAACCTATCTGGAGGAGATACAAGCATTCAGTGATGACATTATTTGAGGATCTTGTTATACTGAAAGCTAACAAAAACCGAAAATAATTTGCATAGTTTAATAATTGCATAGTCAAAGTCAGCTAGTAAAGTGTATTAATCTTACAGTATAGCCAACCGATCAAAATCGAGTATATTTTACTGCGAATAGTAGTTATCTTCCTTTAAACATGAAAATTTACTGTGTTAATATGTACAAGAGTTAACATATATAAAGTAAATGAACACATACTTGTACTTGCACCAACAGCTCCAATTAAAACAGAAGGAAGAGCCATAGCAAAACATCCAATAGAAGCGACAAAGCTTAAAATACGCGCTTGACTTGCAGTTTTTGAAGACAGGACACGCTAAATATTTTGTGAGGAAAGAAAAATTAAAAATAATGAGCGTTGATCTTACAATAAAGTTGTTCAAGTACGAAGAATGTTTACTAGTTATAGTATACATTAAAGGCTTGGTTCATATAGATAAGCCCTGGCATATGCTTTACTATCTCATTTGATACGTCACTTCGTGGCGAAGAATAAAAACATTTTTAAGTTTCACTAGTGTGTATTTGGTAGTAATTACATAATCACATTTAGCACTTTGATAATGTTAACTTGTTATAAATACAAAGATAATAATGACCACTATAGAATGAGCTCACCAACAAACATGTAGAACGTTTAGGTGTTTATTTGATTGTAAGCTAGATAGATAACCTATTGTATCCTGGACTGGTTACGGAGCGTAGAACTGCTGCTCTACCTTATGTACTTAGAAACTTAAGCAAACCAAAGATATTCAAATATACGGCTGTAAAACTTTCGAAGTATTATGTTTTCCAAAATAATCGACTGGCATTTCACACTTTACGATTACGAGATGATACAACACAATACACTGAATTACGGCAGTTTTTATTCTAAAGAACAGAGTCGATTCGTGAGTTTACTACCAACAGAGGGGATCTTGAAGAGAACACATTTGCTTTTCGGCACTTAACAAATGAAGAAATACTGCAATATTTACTTTGACATATTTTGGGATAATATATGTCCCATTCAAACAATAGATTTCTTACAGTACAATAAGCACTTTACACATAACTTGTTATAACTGAATATAGGCAAGCTGAAGCAACAGTCACGTTATGATACTGCCGAGTCTTTCGAATGTTTTGAGAAAATATTTTATGGTCTTCTAACATTAGTCTGTCCTAATGAATACTTCATTTGTGAAGTGTGAGTTAGTTGAATGCATTGAGCATGTAGTATATCATAAAAGTTTATCAAGATTAATTAGGTTGTTTGTTTGTTCATTTCATTTATTGTGCTGTATATATGAAGGCTAATAAAATGCACAACAAACACCAGTTCCTTTTGTTCTTCCTTAGGTTTATGAGTGAACAACACTAAGAACATATCAACATCCTGCGTGCGATAAACTTACCGCTTAATCAGCTATATTATGTGTAGCATTTTGAATAGAGACGAAGTCAGTCGACATGACA
This sequence comes from Schistosoma japonicum, assembly GCA_025215515.1. Lineage (NCBI taxonomy): Eukaryota > Metazoa > Platyhelminthes > Trematoda > Strigeidida > Schistosomatidae > Schistosoma > Schistosoma japonicum. Next base: position 9,347,050 of record CM046065.1, on the reverse strand, counting down.
AGGCATGTTGTCACACTGCGCTTAGTGAGTGCTAATAATTTATAAAGTTACTATCAACAGTCTTAACAATGTCCAAATCAAGACATAACATTTCTCGTAGAAGGAAATTATCATTAGTCTCCATTGTGTGCAAAGTTGATAAGTTCCATGATTAAAAATATGTTTATCTACTTAAATCCAGTTACTATAAGGCGTTTATCATACTAACTCACTGTTGTTATTCTAGCATATAAGTATTAACTTTTATACTACTTGTTTGTTATGAGAGGTCTAGGAAATCTTATATCTGTGTTTTGTATTAGCTAAAACACGTTAACAATTTGCATACTAGCATCTATTGTTCTCTCTGAAAGGATTCTATAGGAGGATAGTTTCAAACTAGTAGCACCATGATATGATATCGCTTAGATTATTATTCAGATCGTAACACAACTCAGTTGTTTGATACAGCTAATTAGTAAATTAATGTGCAAAAATACTTATTCACCTCATAATATTGTCTACTTCTCTGACTTCAAAATAATATTTGCATACATACTACATCATATATAAGTCATAATATAATCTAGTGAAAATCAAGTTCAAACTGTAAATGTTTTACCGACTAGATAAACAAGAGATATTACCTGAAAATAAACTTGCCATGGTATACCTCCAAAAATTAACATTAACAGATTATCCACATAAAAGAAACTATCCACTGGATCAACGCTACCTTTCCATTTATCCCATGTTTGTGTAATTGGTACCGTTGCTTCATTCATCATTGCAAACGGTATAGAAACCCACTTAAATAATAAAATACAAATGATTTTTTTATAAATACGAAGATATGGTTCACATCTCTAGTATTTTAAATTTATACAAATTTGTAAAGAATCATTAAGACATATTGTAATCGTTATTAAGATTCTTTTTTGATCAATCAGTCCATCAATCAATACCTGTTACCTCATGTGGAGCATAGGCCGCCGACCAGCTTTCTCCAACCAAATCTGTCCTGAGCTTTTCTTCCCAGCTCTTCCCAAGAGCTCTTCATTCTTTTATGTCTGTCTCCAATTTTTGACGCAATGTATTCTTGGGTCTTTGGCCAAAGGTCCTTTGGCCTTCAGGATTCCATGTTAAAGCATGTCTTGTGACACACGCTAGCAAGTAACAAGCTTTTTGATAGCATATCGTTTATTTATGTCAACAACCCATCATTACTGTTAATTCGGAGTTATTATTTGACATTTATAGTTTACATATAGTGGTTTTGTGAAAATAATGTAAAGCTGTGGATGGTAATTGTCACCGATCGATATCAAGTAAGGAGTATTAGTAAAGATTAGATGAAACTAAAGATCAGTTTTGTCTTTCGTAGAAGTGCGAACTCAAACTACTTGGGGATTAAATAAATCAGTGCAGAATCTTTTATATTATCTAAGCATATACTTGAAAGCGATATGCTCTGTGAAGATTGCTGGAAGTGTCAGTGAAAAGTTATCATTTGTAGAGTTTAGTCGTATTATAAGTTAAGCAATTGTTAGCAACAACATGAAATGGTCATCATGCTATATAGCTAAGTGTTGAAGTTAGGAGTGTGTACAATTGTAAACCAACGGTCAAGACTTTAGGGTATGCAGTTAAATTTCTGGGGAAGACATAGGTGCATAAAAGTGAGGAATTTACCACTTGGACAAAACATCTAGTTGACATAACGAATTGACATGAACTGAAGAATAATTGGAATGCTAGGAACACTGAACAAATGCCATAAAATATGTTTGCATAAAATTATATAATTAAGGCATTGGAGAACGATCGGTGGTAGTGCAAGTAAAGGAACGAGCAAATTCACTTAACATGCTATTAGCATATAAGAGGTAGCATGTATAATAGGCCTTACTTTCAATCATACTCACTTATGTTTCACATACTCATTTACCCTCCTGAAACTGTAGGCTCAAAGGGACTTGTATTTTTTGATCAAGATATTTTTCATAAGCTGTTGGATATTTTCTTTAGGCTTATAATGCAAACGTGTCTTTACCTAAAATATGATAGTCATTTAACTTCTTGACTAGTGTAAGTTATACATCATATAGTAAATGATTCAAATTATTTCAGGCAAAGTAAAACAGATGATAAACTGAAACTTACCAACCCAATAAATATACAGAATAACTGTACAACATCTGTGTATGCAACCGAATACAATCCACCAAATAATGTGTAAACCAATGTAATGCATGCTGATAGAATAATTGAGGTTTTTTGATCTAAATCCACAATTACACCTAATGTGGCACCTGTTGTGGTTAAAATGAAATCAGATCAAATGAAGATTTATCCATAAGCATCATTTACATTCAAGCATTTATATTATTTTTAGATAGATAGTGATTTTCTCTGTTCACTGTTAGTTTATTTAATATGTTAATAGGTTGGCGAGTTCCAAACTTAAGTGGTTTTTAATAGTCATCTTATTAGTATGATTCCGTGACACGAACCACTTATGAATGTTGAACATTTGCGTGTCGACCTCTGATTGTTAGGTGGTTCAAGGATCTGTTTTCAGTGTTACCATTAGCATAATTATTTTTCATTGATTAAATTTTACGACCGATGACTTTGCACCGTTGTTAAGACCTAACTTGTTATTCACTGGAAGCAGAAAAGCTCTTATTAATAGTGTTCAGTAGACTTTGCTCCATCTTAACGCATTATCAAAGTCCATACCTGTTTAGTGAGGTCAATCCTCTTGTCTTTCTCTAAACTATCGGAGATACTCATACCGTGAATAATCAAAAAAGAAAATTAAAATTTGGATAAGTTATATTTGATTAACATAATTATCTCTGTTTCTGAAGCTCAAAACATTACGAAAGACCAGGATGATAACTGACGATTTAGTGCTAATGAATAACTTGAAGAGAGATTGTCACCCCAATTCACTATAATTACTAAGTGTTTTATAACTCCATTTTGTTTGTTTTTTTTCTTTTTATAGTACAACATATTACTTATTATTATTCAAAGATTCATGTTGTTCATAATCGTTTTGATAATGCTTAACCACTTTGATGTACCACTAATTCTAGACGTATGAATCTTTATCCGATGTTTTACCCCACTTTTGAGTACGTAGTGATATTTCTTTTTCACAGTCACACTATTTAGACTTCACTATATATGCTGTGTATTAAAACTTCATATATTCGGAACTACTTTTATAGCTCCACAGTAATTTTTATTAACTGTCAATAATTGTTCGGCATAACCGTCCTTTAATTGACAGTATATATCGCAGTTTAGCTGTTGTCGATTTATTTGAACAGTGCACTTCCTATAAAAATTATCTATGACTCAATATCATTGCATCATGTTCCGAGTTTTGTAAACGTTAATGCTACTGTATTCAAAACGAATCCTGGTCTGCTAATTTCCAGGTCTTAGAAGTAATTCAGTGGGTAAGTCAGATTGATCTATACTTACCGAGTGCAGATAGTATAGCTGCTGTCCAAAATACTTCACCAAGCAATGCTGGTATGAAAAGCAAACCACACATACGTTCACCGTATTTATTTTGAAATGGATCAAGCATTGTAACGTAATGCAAAGTACGCATTCGATTGGCGAAGAACAACCCACCTAGGTAAAATAAAGGTGGAAAAATCATCGAAAATTAATATACCTCCTAAAATTACATCAATAAACACCAATAAATAACTAAACAATTTATCCGATGTACTCAATACTACAAGGGTTTTATTCATGAAGATTAAACCTACTGATGTGTTTATAGTAAAGATAATCTGTCACTTATATTTTCTACAGTCATTATCCATGTAAAAGATTCAAACATACTGATTGCTGTAATTAGTAGTTATGAGAAAATCTAAGTTGTGAATAGATTCGAAATACATTTCCTTAAATGATCACTATAATTATTGTATACATACTACACATAACAATCAAGGAATTCATCATTTCTCTGATTATTATGGAATATCAAAATATAACAGATTATCATTAAAATGATCACCATCTACTTAACGTAATCTCAGGTAAGTGGTTTTTACAAAATATGAATTCAATAATACCCCATAAATACTATGAACTAAACAACAGATAATCAGATTCGCTACTTTACATTTTCATACTCAATATACACAAAACAATGTAAATTGAACTGATTGGCACAATACATCTGGAATCTACATAATTTTTAGACTGAAGAGAAATTCATAAATCATCTTACTGTATTCGACACTAATCAATCAATATCTTCTGTATAATATTGCGATCATCTATATCTACCACACTGGTACAGTTGATTCAAATGTATGAGCACTCAGTTATAGAAAGAAGTTCATTTATAAGTAACAGTACATATCATTTAATGTTCTCAACTTTGTTCTAGTATTATTGTAAAATCTGTTAGTACAACAAAAATAAACTTATTCTATCCTTTTGTTTACACAACTTAAGCTTCAAATTGTGGTTAGCTATAGCTTCTGAAACGTGAGATCACTTTCTTTACTATGGCCTTAGTTGTGAGTTCATATTATTTAATTTATTTATGTATTTATTTATTTGTACTTTTCTGTAACATTATATCTTATTCCTACCGGCATGCACGTTTACCGTCATTATAATAACAATTATTATTAGGCACTTGAAAAAGTATACTTGTAAATGATCTCAGGGAATGAAATAGAAAATATTTTCAACGTTTTGCCTGTCATGCTCATCCAGTCTTCTTCAGGGTAATAGCCAAAACTCAATTATTAATTATATTTAAGTTGGATTGTGACTGGCAAGTGGAATCTAGGACGCGCGTTTTGTCCTATTTGGGACTCATCGGCTGACCAGTTTCAGTCCATAACAAATCGACATGATGATACAAACCTATTCTAAATCAATTATTAATCTTATTGTCACATTTTTTATTATCATATTATTATCACAAAGACTGTCTCCGTCCTAATTTTCTCGATTTTTATTAACAAACCTCCACTGCGACTTAATGATAAACAGAATTTCTGTGTCTCCACCCTACTGATTACATAATTTTCATGTTATATATATATATACGACTGTACAGCTTGGCAATGAATTCGTTGAAGAGAGATCGTTTTGCTGAATAGACTTGTTTTATGATTTAATGGGCATATTTAAACCAAACGATGCATTTTTGATGGTGAGTATTTGCCAAGTTGCATAACATGTAATAAATATCCAACATTTATGAATTTGTTTATGCCATAAAATTGTATCCTAATAATTGATATCGTGAAAAATTACTTACCGACTACTAAACTCAGTGCATATCCAACTGGAGCCTGACACCATACAAGACCTTGAGTTGGATTATAAGTGTTTTCAGCAGTTCCATTGATATAACCACCACCAACCCATGTTGCTAGAATAATTCCATAGTTACAAGGAAAAAGAAAATAAAATGGTTTTAATTGTTTACTTAAAGGTTTATTATATGGTGATTCTGATATTTTTCAGTATTATTAGTTATCAGATCTGTTGTAGAGTTCTTTATTAAGCAAAGACATGCCAAAATAATTATTCAGTATATTCAAAGGAAAAATTAACAAAAGGAACAGAACACATCAGTGCAACTGCATGATATTAAATAAGGAAACTCTTTCGTTGATTAGATCAAAGTTATAGATTACTGAAAGTTATCATAAATAAAGTCGATTAACTGTTCAAATTAGAAGCAGTGTAAGAATAGCTTATGGTACAGGTAACTCATGTATTGTTTCTGATTTCATCATGCATAAATCATGCTTTAAAGCAAGAAGTATAAATCTGAATCATTTCATTGAATGATTACTTGGTAGTCTCAAATAATCAGTCCATGTAAACCTAAACAACTACACTTAGCAGCTTGACTTTGTGACTGCAATATAAGTTATTTTATAGGCAAATGGGCTGGTTTACCGAGAGTATTGAATTTACCCGATTCCCAGATAATGAAGGTCTTCGGTACGAAATATTGTAGTATTAGGTGTTTAAACTGTTCGTGTTTTAAGCTGCTCAGTCTATTGCTAAAGGATGAATTTCTCCAAAACTGAGTAACGTACTTCAACCACATCTGTTGGAAGATGAGGAGATTAATTCTCTTCCTTGACAGATTTTCTCACAGTGTATCACAACTCTTATCTTTTTAAGTACCGTTTTACTTTAGGTGGTGTACTCTTAATACTGAATTTATTAAATCAATAATTTATTTCCGAATTTGTGTTTGCGAAGCCAGATATGTTGTCATTGTTAGTACTTAATTAATACTTAATATTCCTAATTACATTTATGTAGCAACTCAGCAAGAACTCAGAAGTAGTATTAATAGCATTATACTGCATTTCAAAGTAGTAGAATCATGAGAAAGCCAGAAAGGAGTCCGATATGGAATATTTTTCGGATCATATGGAATTACCGGTGTTCTAAATATAGCAAAGCGTAAGGGGGGTGATGTCATTTAAGCTAGCTGCACAATTGTATATATACAGAAACGTTAAACGCATAATAGTCTATACTAAAATAAAAGTATTACACCAAGAAAGCGATTTGTCAAAATCACCTAAGAAAGTTTCAAGGATCAACTAAGAGTTACATAATAGTCGTAAAATTAAGGAGGTGGAAATAGATCACGTAAAAGTCAAAATAACTGATGAAAGTTTCTGTGATAGATGGAATTATAATAATTTTCCACCTTAGGAATATAAAGACGAACATAATTAAGTGATGAAGGAACAAGTAATTAATATTTAAGAGAGAATTAAAAATAAATTATGAAGAACATGTGAAGATAAAGGCCAAGGTGAAATAAGCGTTTGAAAGTGTTCCTTCTGGATGCGAAGTGTTGGTTTGAAATGTTCGATAGCTAAGGCCTCTGCTGTACATAATTTTCTGATATACACTCTTTTAGAAATAATTTGTATAACTTTGTGAATAATCTGAAAGGATGTCTAAAAGAATAACGAGATCGAACAATAGCTCTATTCATGAACACTTAGAGACCTCTTATCATGTCGCCCCACCTTCAGTTTTAGTATCCACTATTATGTATGTAATTTTTCTCTCAATTTACGATTGTACAGCCAATGTGAATGACATCGTCAAGAAGAAAATTTCTTTCACTGACTATTTGGCATTCTTTTCCTTGATTTTTTTTTTCAAAAATTATTATATTTCATAGTTACAATGTTTTCATGAAAAACAGAAAAATGGTTAATCAATAAACTTTCTTATATTCGAAGATACAATTATGTTCCTTTTCAAAAAAAAACTAAAATAGAAAGAAACTCAGTTGAAAACCAATCAAATGTCTAGGAAAATGTTTGATTTACTCTCTTTCATATTTACTGTTGAGTTGCTTACTTGTATAGGTCTATATTGTATGTGTATCATCTACTGTATAACATATAAAAGAACAAATGAGTATTCTACACATGAATTTCATCATACGTTTATTATAGCTTCTCAAATGATGTATATCCTGGAAATCATAATCTTAATATCATTCAATTCTGTATAATTTAAAAGACAGTAAGCCAAGAAGAATTGAACTGATTGATTATATATACACTTTCACGTGTTTCAATAATAAACAAGTATTATATCACATGATCAATACGTAAAATGTTAATTATGTATTTCATTATTAATTGAGCATACTAAGAATGAAACAGACCAAAGAAGAATAAGGTAGTAACAAAACTGATCAGTATTCGTCTGTACTGAATGAGATATTATTTATATATGTATGTCAAGATAAGTATTTATCACTGATCAATCAAATGTTTATCATTCATTAGGTTTTAGAACATGAATATAAATATGCAAATCAACGTGCAAAGTAGGGGTATTTCTTGACTTGAAAGTAGGATTCAACTCTATAGGCTAAGTGACAGCATCTGTTGAGGTGCAGTAAACCTTGCATAAATTGAACACAATTAGTAGAGTTACAGTTTATGGTGAAATGCCTTCTGAACTTGAAACTTTAAATGGTGTTCCTCAAGGTTGCACACTATTTACATTTCCACTTGACAGACTTACTAATGGCGGACTTGCTATTAGAAATAAAGCTTTTTTTTGACTAAACTGTCATGGATTAATCTCCAACTAAGGATACAGTAACGGACTTATAAAATATAGATGATATAATCGTAAATGGTAAGGACGCTGTTAAAATTTAGAATTTTTAGATCAGTGTGCAACAATTCAGGCAAGCCTGAAACTTGTTTCATTTCCCTTTGTTTAAGAACTGACCCGGATCAAGGACCGATTGGGATTGAATGAATTAAACCCATAGACGACTTCACTCTTCTTGAAAGTCTTATCGGACTTGATAGGTTGGTGTCTGGTGAGATTTCGGCAAGGATTCAGAAAGCTAGTTAGGCTTTTATTAACTTCTGTCACCTATGACGTAGGCCAGATATCTGTCTACCAAATGAGGGACGAGTGTACTGTTTAACATTCCGTCCTGCTTTACTATGTGGATGCAGGATGTGGGCATTAAGAGTAGATAACATTCGTAGGTTATTGATATTTGATTATAGATAGTGCTTGAAACATCCACTGGGTTTGTTAAAACCATTGAATAAGTAATTATGACGTTAGACGCAGAGTATTAAGGGAAGATGACGTGGTTTATGAACATTAATGGACTGAAATAGTCTAAACATGCTTTATGTATAAACAAGCACCACGTATATCGATATTTAAGTTGATTATTGTAAGAGTAGGATAAAAGAAAGCCAAAGTGCAAACAAACTGCAATATGGAATCAGTCCATGAAACCACAGACTGTTAGTCTGAAAAGTGTTAGTAAATGGGCTGTGTTAGCTTAATCTTCAGTAATCAATAGTTAGGGACTAAGTAATATGGTTAATAACCTTTCATAGTTCAGGAAATCCATTCTCATGTTGATTTTTTTAATCCTGAGTTCACAGCTATTTTATACCTTTTTTTCGCTGGTTGATTCTTCATTTTGGAATGATTTCCTCTATTTTTATTCCTTTTATTCCTACTATTAATGTGATAACTATTTATGCCAAGTTAGAATCCATTGAACTGCTGTGATGGGTGGGTAGTGTACTATCTTGAACTGATGTACAAACGTACCAGGCTCTACATTGTACGTAATTAACTAACTGAAGTACCTCTAATGCAAGTATATTTAAACAAATCGGTTTCTTTCAAGATATGATTTCATTTCATTTTACTTCCTGTAAATCTGCTGTAAATAAATAAATGTCAGGGAAAATTTACAGATCACGAAAAACAACAACAGACTGACAGTTGTGAATTCATGATAATGATAATAGTTTTAATTATAAGGTGTGAAAGTTAACAAAATGTATTTATTCTCCATCTAATTAGGAAACACATGTTATTGTCTTCAACATTCAGTGAAGTACATTCTAATTTTGTTAATAAGCTGGTTAATAAAAGGCGTTACTATGCTGCTTTCAGTGTTAGATAGTTAGAGTAATCAGAAATATATCTGAAAAAAGCATGTTGTTAATATCAGTTGACATAATGGATGTGTCGACTTGAAAAATATCATGACCAGATTTAATTCACACGTTGTCCTGTGTAGTAGTCGTTGCATTGTCTATCCATAATGTCAGGTAGATATGCCACTGGAATTTAGAAAACTAATATGTAGAGATAGTAATACCCCTTAGCTGTTTTACTACATGTTAATATATATCAATAAGTAAACCTTATCTTAATGAAATGTAGGTTTAAAACGAAGTCGGAATATAAATCGCCTTCAGATTACGGCATTTTTTTCAAATTAAGCGACCTTCATAAATATCTTTTCTTAAGAAAAAATAATAATCAGGTTTCTACTAACTAATCTTGATAATAAATTGTAGGAGTTCTAGCAAAACCACCGATAAATGAATTTCAATCATCCTAAAGTATCATAGATATCGTTAACTTAAGAAGATGGAGATCACTTGAAATCACGAACTGACTTACCTGTCATTGTAAATATACCGACTAGTAATCCAATATTTCTACCAGCTAACATAACTTCTTCTGTATCTGTCTCAGATGAATCCTTATTCTTTCCTTTTCGTGCAGCCCATAATCCAACAAATAATATCAATAAGTAAAATACTATGATCGCAATTAATCCAGGAATATAGATCATTGTTATTTTGTTTTTTGTTTAAAGTTCCACAAACTTTGAAGAAAGAATATCAATGAAAATATGACAATAAGAAAGTGTAACTTGAGCTTTTTCAGGTCATAAATTATGTTGTTCACTAAGAAAAGGAAGGAGAATAAAAATTACCAATAGCTAATTACAACTCAAAGTGATAGACTCAATGTACATTAATGGGCAATACTGACAATCAAACAAAGATGAAAACTTCTGAATAATCAAATTTGTAAAGGTCAATTAAAAAATGTGGGGTATTTAGAGTGATAAAACTACAATATAAATGATAGTTTCGCCATATCATAGACTGATCAAATTCGAAATTCTACTATTAAAGGCCCGCCCAGTGGTACTTATGTTCAAGCATTGACTTCAAGACCTGAAGTTCCTGGGTTCAACTTTCCGGCTAAATCAAAGTTATATGCTTCTGAGGAGTCATACACCAAGAAGAAATGGCTATTTAATGCACCGGGGTTTTCAATGGTGCTCAATCAAGGTGAGAATGTAATGAATTAAAACTAGAAAATTACAACAAAAATGTTAGTCACATTAATAATATGTAAAAGTTCATGAAATATTTCTTATTTAATAATTAACTTAATACACAATTACATTCGAGGGGTAATTATCCTTAGTTATCAAGCTAATCTGATTTGCATTACACTATATAACATTCTCAACGAATAATAATGTTTTGGAGAGAGTATTAAATGAATGTTGGAGAATATTACCTATTCATGGTTCAGTGAAAGTTTACCAGGTTGATGAATAATGGTTTTACCATTCAAGTGGTTATTCACCTAAAGTACAAGTTACGTATATATTTATTTACGAACTTTATTATGCAATTATAATGTTCTACTGAAAGAATTCTATGAGAAAAATATCTAATAGACTATTCAAGATTAAGGATCAGGAGAAAGCTCACAATAACCAAGCTGAACAGTAATAAGAAATGAATCACATTGAATAGTGTTAATATCATATTTACACTTTGAATTCAACTATATCGATCCTCATTTTACCTTATATTCTATTTGATACAATTTCACAATTATATGACATGTCACATTTAGTTTGATTGAGGAAGACACAACATATCGAATGAATCAAAAGAAAATATTTCACACTTTTCTAAATAAAACAAAATATACTGAGAAATTAACATGATGATAATAAAAGCACCCGTTACTTTGTTTATTAACTAACGAATTTAGTCAATATTCACTTCATCTAAATGTTAACTGTATAATATTGTTCTTTACAAATAGATCCTGTCATGAACTATCTAGCACCAAAGAAGTAATGAAAGGTAAGGAGCACTTGACAACTGTTTACCATTAATTTGATATCCGTTTGCGACTAACAGTTTATGTTTATTCTTCAAGTTACAGGGTAATGTTCAACTATTTACTAATTTACCATGTTAGTTATTCAGTATTTTATTAAAAAGTGAGTCAGAACGTGTGAAGCACTTCAAAAGTTAACTTCCTTACCGAAATGGAAAAAGTATCGATTTCCAAACTAACCTGGATAACAAATGATACACTTTACTGATAATAAACTGTGTTACTATAACTACTTTCTTAAAAATATGTCAAACTGGTGGGTTACACAACACATTTTGACTTAATTTAGAGTATCAGATTATTCAAATACTATTACCTAACTGAAAGTAATAAACCATTCAACATATATACCTGAGCTTAAATTGAGTATTACATAACCTACTTTCAGTTTTGTGATCATAATCTGAAGTCGGTGCTTCATAATAGTAGTCGCCAAAAACAGTTGTTTGAATTTCACGATCTTGATTTATTCGTATTCGGTGACATGATTTTATAGCTCAGTAATTTCCCCACCACCCACCCACAAAAAATACAAGGTTTCATTATTGTATTTGGAAGTCTCCTTGTAACTTAAGTAAGCGCTGATGAAATTATCGAGAACGACGACGGAAGCTTTTCGATCAAACCATCCAACAAATAAAATATGACTTCATCAAATGCATCAACCTGGGCTACAAATGTTGTCATTCTTTCAAAGTTTAAACGTATACATTATTAATTATATGCATTATATCACGTCGTTAAATGGACATAAATGCTTTAATGATGGATTATTGGCTTTTATTTACCCTCTCCTCACCTATTGAAAATGAATTAATCCCAAATTTGTCAAGCAAGTTGTTAGTTACTGATGTAACTTAACTAAGTATCAGTCACTAAATATTTTGACTGGTTCCATTCATTATCTATGTAAGTCCACAAACTTTATTGCTATCAATCTATTTTTCTATAATGGAACCTGGTGACGAATAAATTTTGTTGGGTGATTATTGCTTTGTAAATTGATGCACTGTGATACATGTTAAGACAATGATGTATTTTATTCTCATATTTAGGGCGTGGTTATTATATACCACATGTATATTTCTCACACCACATACTTTCTTATTACTAACCAACTTAATGAACTGGTAGTTTTGGTTACTGTTTCACATATTGTTTACATTAGACAAAAGTTATAATTTCTGGGTAAATATTTTTGTTAATAGGTGGAATAGTTTCAAGTCATTGTTAGGAAATAATGAATTTCTTACACTTGTTAAAAGTGATCATATTCAAATTTCACATTCATGACACTGAGGAATTATCATCGTGAGAATGTTAGTTTGTGTGCAAGTCACTTTACTAGTACTGGCTGGAATTTTAAAGACGTATGTAGGCAGATTTTGTTTACCCGATACGTTAGCAAGCTGTTCAAGTCTAATGCATCGAGGGAGTACAAATTCAATGTCTGAGCAACTTGACGACATTCCGGATTACTAAAAGCCATTTAAACCTTATAGCTCTTAGAAATCCCTAAAGATTAGAAATGTTTCAGTTTAGTGAAATGTCTATTGGCAATTAGGTGTACAAATGATAAGAATAATGTACTGTTTTAGAGTAAAAAAGATGTACTGTACACTGTTAGCACGGGTAAATATTAGCCAAATTAGGAATCCTAAAGTCAAAGGATGTATTTTGTTTCATCGTTTGTTCCAGTGAAATGTACATTATGACGAACAGTTATGGCTAATTGAATATTAAGGATAAGAGATAAATACCACGTAAATAATAAATAAAACTTATTAGTGTTTAAGTTATATTATTAGCAACATTTAATGATTACCTTAAAGCTGAATTCAGTAAATAAAAAACTCCCTATCTTAACATTTAGTATCACCATTTTGTTTACTATTATTGGCAGAAATTATTAGTCCGTTAAGGGAGGAATGAATGTAGTATACTTGTATGCATTTCACTTTGTTAATGGACACAAGTTTGATGAAAAGTATTTAAAGGCAAATACAAACATTTGTGTTTAAATGAGGAGTAATTTAAATCAGTTAATAGAAAGCTTTAAACCTATGATTTGTGCTATTTGGTACTCGTCATTTGAGCGTACCAGTTATCTTGAATGAACTAATACTTACTGACATATTTGATCCTGGGGGACTTATTTAGATGGTCTTCCGTTGTAATCAGGGTGTTATTCTAAGTCAATTTTACACGGGGTCAGCTCTGGCAACTATAGCACTTTGGAAGCAATTGTGAAAATGAATAATCAGAGAACATTAGTTCTCTCCTTAGTGACGACTGCCATATCATTTGCGTTGATAACACAGTGTCACCGAGTCACTTAGACTAGGGGCACTATTGAGAATTGATAACTAGAATTTTGTCGATTGCATAAAGAGATAGGTAAGTGTTACGTTAGTCATTGTTCAGTAATCAATCAATGTAAACAATCATATTTCAATTCATCACACTATTTTCCTGTACATGAAATCCCTTAGGAATACTTTCAAATCATTTCATTGCCTGGTTCACATACATACATACATTCAAAGAGTGACCAGAGGCTTAAGTGTTCAAAACAAAAAGGCATCGTATATGTAAAGTATTGTTCGCATTCAAATAGATGACACTAACCGAATTGGCTAGAGTATTTTAAGCTATTAAAGTATGTTACATATATGGTAACATTCGATACCAAGAAACTTGATTACAGTCTATTTTAACTTATTGACTATTACCAGAACAAACAAACATAGCAACTCTGGAAAGTTCTTATAGTTCTTTTTACCTTAAAAAATGAAAAAAATATGTAAGTTTCATTTTTCCATCGGTAATCGCATTTTTAAAGATGAACTTAATGAATCAACATAACATACTTCATCTCTACGTATACCAAGAAACTATTATTTAAGAAAGTGTATCTAAACTTGTTTCAATCATAGTAAATACTTATACTTTATACATTTCTATCAAAAGTTTTATTGGATTTCAAAGGAGTAATTCATGTATATTTCCTTAGATTATGAAATGATATCTAACAAGATCTACGTTATGTAGAGTTCCGTTTAAAACTGTGCAAAGATATAATGTGCATATAAACATTGAAAGAACTCCAATGTGTAACTTGTCTTCTTAGTGACTTATACGAATCATGTATTTTAATTTATCAAGTTGTATATCTTATTGAAATACCATAGGAAACAACACATAGTTTGCATCAATAGTATAAGCTAAAAAAAAATACAAACTTACTAAATCGTCAAGTTATTAATTCCTTTACAAAAGACTCAACACAATGTTATTTTCTTTTTATTCATACTTCATCCTAATCCTTTTTTATTCTGGTTACATTTTTCAATGAATTGACCTAAAGAATGTTAGGTAAAATTAATTTTCTAGTCAATATTCATCACTGATTGGTTAATTTCTATTGGGAATAAACTCATCTTCATTATTAATGTTCCTTAGATGAAGGAATGAATTCAATAAACATAAATAATGAATCTCACTTTATGTATACGTATCTGCGTTAAATGAATCTAAATATGTAATTGTTTGTGGGAGTGAATAACATTCGAGTTTCTTCATTATCATATGAATAAAACAAGCAAAAAGTGAAGTAGAAAAGAACTTCAAATGATTTCTTGTTAAAGTTATTGACTACTTTATGAAAAAGAAAATGTATTTCACTGAATAAACCATGACAAAACAACTAATTAAAGCTATTAATTAAGGTGGATCAATTGAGTATTATACAAGAGAAATTTCAGATCTAAGCTGAAAAAATTGACTATCAGTGAACACAATCTAATTTCATTATAGTAGATGATTATAACTTGATAGTATAAGATAGAAATGGCATTATTGTGAACAAACAGTGAACTATTACAAGGTAATAAAGTATTCACTTATTCAATAACCAACTGAATTAATAAAATAGAAAAAGTTAGAACCAACTAAATATACACTAACACTAATCACTATTAATGAAATATAATCTTGTGTTGACATTTCAGTTTTTATTGATACTAGTTGAGGGCTGCTTCATAAAACAAACAGTGTAATATATGGACTAGGCATTTCGAATTCACTGACATACAATTTAAGTGCTTTCGGAAAAATTATAGCCTGAAAATTATTGCCTGAATCATTGTCAGTTTAACTGACTTTCTAATGTCTATTGCCACCATATTTACTAATTACGTTTGAGCAGTAGATCAAAGTAATTAACATTTCTTTAAGTGCATATCACATATTCTTTTTTTGAAATGATGAATATTTGTAGATCAGGTAGGATCATTCTAGAAAACATCTTCAGATCATTTTGATTATTTAACAAAATCCGATAATTTTGTTATAAACTACTGATGACAACCAGATAGTTGAAGATGGCATCCAGAAAGACAATGAAAGCTTCTCAAATAAACCATCAAGGTTAAATAACCAGACAATAACAATGTATCATGTATATATATATTAATTAGGTTTAATCAGGTTTCTCTTAAGTTGATATTATAAAATGGAATTTTAAATTTTTGATAAAATTACTAAAAATATGAACGATTGAATAACTGAAAGTTACTTTTTAATTGTCATATCTTTTTTATAGTTTTCAGAGAAGTGCATTGACCTTTATTCATGTGTCGTTTCACTAATCAGAAGTTGTCGTTAGGGGATGACAATTACATATCTCCACGAAACATCTCATAATAATAATAATAATAATAATAATAATAATTTTGTTTTCTAATCATATTGAATGCTCTGTTTACTTTGTTTATTCGTACTTTATTGAAAGTTTTATTGATCACATTTGTTGATTGCATAAGCAAATAACTTATTGATCCTTCGTTTCTATATAAATGCTGTAGAATATGTAAGCTTCACCTCAAGTTTGGCCTTGATAAACACATCTTAAATTTTTTAACACCTACTAAAACATTGTAATAAACTTTTCTAGTCTAGATATTGTATATATATAGTCTGCTGAATTTTTCTACACTTGGTTACTGTCTATTAAAGGTAACAATAATTAGTTGATGATGTTCAAATAAAGACTCAAATCAACGGACTTGTAATTTCAGTACTAACATATTATCCTCCAAATTAGTGAGTTCAAATAGACACTAAGTATTTGAACACGTATACAGGGATAAGTGTAGGCTATAGATCTAATTGAACGAAATAATTATGAAGCCTAATTCTTCGAACTCATTTGTTCTGTACAAAGCTCATAACATTCATCATTGTTGAGTAATAGAAAATTTAATCGGATACATTATAGTTGCTGAAACATTTTACCCCTTCTTATAATAAGAAGAAAAATATAGATCGCAAGGTAATCATCGATCAGTTATTTGAGTTTACTGTTGTTGAGTGAATTCTACTATTTGACGTTACTTAATGGTACAATGATGCTTGTTGACGGATATGGAAAATTAGAAAAACCTATCAGTAAGTCTGTTTGTCTGCAGGTCAGTAGCAAATCTCATGCGAATGCCTCATAATTAAGCTTACCTGTTGTTCTCTACATCACTTTCGATATTGAACAACCAGTATTATGATATCTTTATTGTAGAAAAATTAATAGTACTGGATGAATTTATTATTATTATATAATTATTATATACAGTCAATTGAGTTGATTCAATCAAGATTGAAAACCAAACATTTATAACTTGATACTGTGAAGAAGCAACAGCTGAGCAGATTGCAAAAGTATGCAACTTCTGCACACAATAAAACTAACCATCTAGAGACATATAAATTAATTTCAGTATTCTTATGTACAATTATCGGTGTGTAATACTAATGAATATCCAACCCTCTATGTATACAAAACCCACTAGCTAATATTTGTTCACGGTAAAATTCATATTTATTCTCTACTGTTTTTCATTAGACATACTATAAGTATAGTCGTTTATAAATGCACATTTCACACAATAGGACTGATAGATTTATATAGATACAGTGTAAACTGGATGGAGGTCGTAGATATATACTGACGAAATTAATATTAGCACTTAACAGCCATCTAGTAACACTTTGGTTTTCGCTGGTACGCAACCGAAGACAATCTACGATGAATACAAATAAAAAACTCCAATCAAACCTGTTAGAGATAAGTCAAGTAAATTATAAACGATGTTCTTACTAGAAATAAAATAATTCGGTGTTTATTATTGAAAAAGCTACATTCAGACATCATTCCTTGCTTTCATTAACAATATAATCTAAACAGGTATTCTCAGTTTAAATTGTTAATTTTTGTAAATACTCACTTTGTGATATCAGAATCGTAGGTAAATTGAAAAATGTTAGGAGTGATAATCAATTCTTCACTGTATTTTTATGAAGTTCTACCGAAACATTTTACTTTGAATTAAACATTTATGATCCAATAAAACACTCAAAGTAAAATAGTAGGCTATTCAAATAGTTATGGTGTATATAATTGTTAATTGAAGTTTCAAAAATGTCATTCTTTTATCAGCCTTTTGAGTGTGAATTCATATATGTATGCTAGTGTAAACTAATACACACCGAAGTAAGATTTAAGTGGAAATTTCCCAGAACTCGTGATTTGATGCAACTGTATCTAATTGATGCAGTTTAATGGGTGTGTGAGTGTAAAGGGGAAGTAGAATTGTTATAATGATTAACATCGAATTAACATTTTACATAAAGGCTATCCTTTTACATCTATATATTCTATTAATAGCCAACATAGTAACTAGCAGAAATGTGCGATATATCAACGGAGAAATCTGGGAAGATTAAAAACAATGCGGAAGAAGAAATGTGAAAATGATGAGTCAACTTCACAGTAAAACGATATCAAATAATTAAGAATCGACAGTGTAACTCAGTTGTAGATTTAAATGAAGCATAATAATGAGTGCGATTGTACTGTTTCAATCAGGTATGCCCTGTGTTACACAATATTTAGGCTATAAAATACTGTTCTTGCAAGTATCTTCATCAAGAAATTACTATTTATCAATCACATGCACTAATACTGATTGGTGATGCAGTGTAATTATTTTTTCAGACAAGATTCTATTTTAGTAATATTACCCATATGGTTAAATGATATCACGTAATGCGCATTTCCTATCGTAGCTATCACAGCTGATTAAGGTTTATATTCACACAAAACTAGTTTGCTTTCGATTGTGGTCAATATGTCGAAACGAACTACAAAGAAGTTGATACTTCTAAAAATGCTCCTGAAGAACAAGAGTTTTGGTAATGATATAGTCTCTTTTGTGATTCACGTCCAGTTGATTATAGATTTGTATTTTGTTGTGAAACAAACCATAAGTGTATTTTTTGAATGCATCATTCACGGAATTGATTCCATTTGTCTGGAAGCTAATTTACTAATGATCTTGTTGAGATTTTATTTATATTTGAATGGATGCTATGTAAAATATAGTAATCGTAATAGTATGTTGAGGAGATTATTGAATATTGATTTGATATCATAAAATTATCCGAGTTAAACAATCACTGAAAACCAAGAAATACTGTACAGCTAATTCGTTTTAGTATGGAGTACTTCCGTAGTGAATAATCATGACCTAATTAGAGAATCGAGCCAAGAATATTTGAACTCTAATGCGAACGCTTAACCATCAGAACACTGAGGCGAATTACTCGACTTCTTTCATGTCGATTCTGGGGTAGTTACCCACCGTTGATGATAGATGAGGTTAAGCAAACATAGAGATATTTGAGTGTATTGAAATAGCAACGGACGGAAGCTACCTCAGTTAATTCATGGCTAAGCGTACGTTGCAAAGCCTGAAGGCCTTGTGTTCGATCCCCTAACAAAATCATAGGTGAGCACTACTGGAGAATCGTATACTGAAACGATGCAGCTATTTAGTTACTACTAACTTGAATAGTTGCTTAATTATGGCCAATTCACAACATTATATTTAAAAAGAAGAGTTGAAACTGATTTTATAATCTGGCCCAAATATATTTCTAAGCAATTATCATACTACTGGTTAATAGAGCGGTAGTCTAATATTGATGTATCAAAATAATGCAACTAACTTTCTAAGGATTCATTTTAAACATTTCGAAGTAAATACTTCAAAAGTAGTCAACATTCCAACTAATTCTAGGTAGTAAACCACTAAAAACTAGAAGCGATCTAATTTCAAATACGTACACGTAGGAATATTTTCTAAGAAACAATAGACACGTAATTATTGAAATTATCAGTAACAACAAGAGATTCATTAAAAACAGTGAAAAATGGATTATCACTTCCAACATTTTACAATATAACTACAATTCTGATGTTACAAAGTGAGTATTTACCTAAACTTACAACTTAAGCTGAGATAGATTCGATTTGTTATGCAGCAATTAGGTTTTCAGAATACCTGTTTAGATTATATTGTTAATAACGGCAAGGAATGATGTTTGAATGTAGCATTTTCAACAATAACCACTGAAATGACTGTTTTAAAGCAAAAATCATTGCATCATCAATTAACGTTGATTAGTAGAAATCATTCAACTGAAGTAAGCTCGAAGTACTAATCGATGATAAACTTGTGAACAATATTTGTCATTTTAATATGAGAATGGGCGAAATGTAAGAGCAACAACAAGGTATCAAATAAAAATTTTCAACAATCAGCAAAGAAAAATGTGAGGTTTAAACAAAACAAAATTAAAAAGTTGAAAACTGTGTAAAACGTAAAAAAACACAATAACGAATTCGTTATCAAATCTTTATCTAGAAACAGCCCACAAAGAAAACAACAATACATTGTGTAAATAGAGACCACAGTCTTTATACGTATTACATGATGACAGTGTTCAAAATAGAAACAAAACAGTATTTTGAATTAAGTGAATAATGGATCATTTACAGTTCACACATTTAACAACTTATTGCACGTATTGCAGATAATTAAACTTTCGACACAATGTCATTCTATTCTATTACACTTTCATTGATTAACACTGTTGTCAGTGCAGTTTATGTCAGTCACTCGTATGATATCGGATGTGCTGAATCAATGTTAGTGTTTCATAATTTCCACCCACCCTTCCAACTCTAATTTGTTCATACACATAAATCGAAAATCATAAAATTACTTTACTAATTTGTCACTTCCTAGGGTCATGTTTTGCATCAACATGGTGTCGTGCGAAAGTGAAAGACGTCTGTTGATTGTTCATCTAGTTAGTTTATTATATAGTCCTTTAAACAGCAAAAGTATTTCCCAACAAACAAGGTGTGGCTGTTTACATTCGTTGCAGACTGATGCTGATTGATTACAATTGAAAATTAGGGATCAGTGTACGATTGCCAAGTCTAAATATGGGACTATCAAGCACAGCACATTCTTGATTACACCACAATCTCGCATCAACTACTAACGAACAATCTATTTATAAGTTTCTCAAAATTGCTTTCAATCATTTTTTCCTTTATCCATTCTTCGGCATTTAACAGAAATAAATTAGCCATTCAATAACTAATCATGAGTGTTTTAGTAACATTCGTTTCTATTCAGTATTACAATTAGCCATTAAGAAGATGCTACTCTATTCTTCAACTTAATCTATTTTACACTTTATTCTCATCTTCAGCCACATACAATTAAAGTGACAATTCCAATGTGACCATATTTCGAATAGTAGATTGATTAGTAATGTAACTGATATTTCAGGTTTAGTAACAGAAACAACTCATTGTTACTGAAATGTAGCATGACGAAAAAGAACTACACTATTCTATTCAACAACCAATAAAAATATTTCATAAAACTGATCAAATTCATAATACTAAATTCGACTACATTCAACAGTTTATTGAATAACTCGTTAGCGTTCGAAATAATCAGAACTAAATTCGAATCACAGTTTGTACATCAACTTAACCAAACAAGTGAATCTGTCTGATTAGATCTAAGTGAAGCAGACGCATATTATGAAATGGGATTCTAGCAATTTGTCAATGACACTATACCTTGCAACGAAAAGCTATATTAACGCAATCAACTTAGAATACTTATGCGACAACGAAGATCAGTCGGCTGGAATTCTAAATGTCAACGGTGCTAAAATACTTGCAATTCCCAGCATCTTAAATAACACATACATTTCCAAAACCAATAGTACCATATATCAAATGACCTACTAAAAAACAGAGAGTCATATTACAGAGAACTACTTGCCATCTCATGATTATGATACAATGAATTATACGCCAACCTTACAAGCGGTCTTCTATATACCGAATATTACAACAGTGGCATCATTCAATGTGAAGAGGATTCAAACATCTCGAACAGTATCAGTTCCCCAACGACTAAAACTGCACCTTGCTGACAAACACAAATTCTCATAATGCTCAGGTTCACGATTGCTTCATGACTAAATTCAAACATCCTACATTATGATGAATAAATATTCCGTGGTCAAATACTTGACTAATCTGCTCACTTAGCTTATTGTTCTCATTCATTGTTCTGTTGTCTGTATCTACGTAACTTTACCCAGTTCGCCAAAATTAATTTTGTTATAAAGTATATGAATGACATCACTCTGCTTGTTTGCATCGGTAATTTTTACCTAATACAATTAAGGATTGAAATAGCTTCAAGTAATCTTTAAACGATCCTTGACTTCAGATGACCCGATTATTAACTACATAGAAAATAATAAAGGATCATTATCTATCTAATTCATAAAGAAGGATTTCACATAGCTCGAGAGCCACATTAATTTTACTGTATCAGTGACCCTGTTATCTGTATTGATTCAGGCATTTCTCGCAATGAATAATATTTACGTATATTCACTTATTTGTAAAATGTTCACTGGTTAACAATTGCATTACACGTTGTGGCTTTATTGTTATCCTGTGGATCGAAGATTACTTCACGGTATGTGAGAGAATATGATGACAACGACAAATTATTGATCCATCCTTTACTTTGATTATTAGAACGGACAAATCGTCACATTGTCGTAGGTTACAACTATTTCAAGTAACACAAATTATTCTCATTAAACATAATGATAATTGACTTTTATTGAGAGAGACATAAGTACCGCTTGGTTATGATGATAAATGCCACGTCATATATTTATAGGATTTTAGTAAATATTAATGAAATTATCAAGATTTCCTGACACACATTATGAAAGTATCCTCACAAATAACTGATTTTTATTTAGTTTCCACATGCGAACTCTTCTGTTGACCGAAATTTCCAATTCTCATATTCTAGTAAACAATTGGCCTAATTACTAGTGAATTATGTATTCTTTTAAACTCATCACTTATCAACTAAACATTCTATTATTGTAGACGAACCTAGTTAACTCGGTGCCATGCAAAATCACTGTTGTGAAAGTGTAAGGAATCTCAGCCAGTAACATATCACCCTTATAAAAAACGTCAAAATTGATTTCTGAAGACCTGATTTTATCATTTCTACTATTTTTCTTCCACTACTGATAAATTGAATTCTTATAAACAAGTCCACAATCTTCACTTGATAAAATACAATCATTGGAAAGAAATCAACAACTAGTCTCAATAGGATGGAGGCTGACAAGACTAACTGACTTTGAGGTTATTTACTTTCATGAGGAGAAATTTCCCATAGAATAACTAAAAGCGTGAATCTACTGATAAGTTTCGTGTCTTCAAAATGAAAAAATGTTCACGAAAAGAAGTATATTACTTTGCCAAAGTAATTACCAATTAAAAAATTAAAGTTCATGATTGTACATAAGTATCATTATTGTATGAATGAACATGTCATACTGCATTTACCAGTTCAAATGTATACTTGGACATATGTAATGGGATGAGCAACCGAACACTACATTTACGAGTAGGAAAACATGTGCCTGTTTGACTTTAGAAATAAACAACATCACGTGGTTCGATAGATACACAGGAAATAAAAAATGTTGATCATTTATCAACGAATATAAATAAATTTTAGTGAAATTTGTAAATTGCAGTGAAACTATTGTATTACTTTGTATATATCATTACCAAGGTTAACTTTGATAATTTCAAATAAATTAAGCACTGGGTACATCGATTTCAACTCAGCACATCCATTCAGTGCAAAAATATCTCCGGTTCTAAACTTATTCAGAAGAGCCAGGATACTCATTACATCATAAGATGACAAGAAATCTGAATACAAAAATATAATCTGTATCTTACAAATTATTAATTTCCCAATGAATATTATCAAAAATTTGCAAAAGTGAAACGATTTACTACTGACTATAGTAAATCAATGAAAGCATCATATATTGATATTGCGGTTCGACCTTGCAGCCATAACACATCAGAGAAATTACGAAAAATTCTAAAACAACATGAAATCCGGACGTTTATAGCAAGACTACCAACGCTATTCGAGGTGCATTAGTAAAAATACAGGATATCATCCACTTCACCTCTACACAGACTTTTTGTGTACAGGCTAGGTTGTGCTGAATGTGATGCTTTCTATGTTGGAGAGTCTTCTCGAGAAATCAAAGATAGTGCCAAACATCATGTAAGCTACTCTAAATAGCCTCTAAATAATCCTGCAGAACTTGAAAAATTGCAAATCAAGTTATCAATGGCAGTACATGCTATCTACCACAACCAATAAATGGATATTAAAAATATGCAAATTATTCAAAGTGGTTTTCCCAATTATAAGGAAAGACGAATAGCCGAATCACTTCACATTGTGTTAAATCTAATTGCACTTAACAAAATGGGAGGCCTTCTATTCACCCAACATGGACTTTCGTTCCAATCGACCACAATTACGATACATCAAATTTCATTTCATTCACGTGAACATGTATACGATTTCATTCTCACATATTCACATAATGTCCTTTCATATCACACTAACATGCATGTATGCATACATGTTTCACTTCAAACCACCTTGACCCAAATGACTTGATTTCATATGACACGATCAAACTCGCATTTTGATTGTACTAACTTGTTTTGATTGTGATTTGTTTCATTGTGTTATTTTATCTTGCATCAATTGAATTCAGTTATTCATTTCTCTGAAGAAGCGACTTGCATTATGCCGCGAAACATCAGAAATGTTAATTTCTAATCATTGCAATTTTACAAATATGCATATCACTCATTTTATAAACAACCTATCTAATGCTCAATTTATTCGAAATTAACTAACCTTGGTGATTGTACATAGTAATCGATAAACTATATTATCCTACTGAAATTAGTCATCGAACGATTTGTGCTCTTGATTACACTTTTACCTCACTAACAATATGCGATCCTATTACATTCACAAATTCACATTTATGTATGAACGTATGTAGATGAAAGGGAGAAATCGACATTGTAGTCTGAAACTTCACTAATAGTTGTAAAATCAAAATACACCAAATGGTCGGGAAGAGATAAACAGTAGAAACTCTTGCTCAGCTAATGCAAAATATACAATTCAATATGGTTAGAATTATGAACTTGCAACGTCATTTAAAGTTTTACAATTGAAAGTGAATTCTCAAATGTGTGAAATTATATTCACATATATACATAAACACTGATTATTTCATAAATATCTGATGAATTCAAACGACTACTTAACAATTAGTCATATTGACACTGGCTACCACATTACTGATGACTGCCTGGTGCTACCTGGATTGAATGGTGTTAAATTCACAATAATATGTGATGAATAGAAACATCAGATTGTAAATCACATTACAATGATCAGAAGTCGGTTAAATTCATTCATTAAATGCTAGTAAAATTATCACTACCACTTATATTCTGTACAAGAATCAGAAAACAGTAACATCCTCCTTTTCGTTTTTATGTAATCAACATGCACTGATTTCGAAAATACGGACATTCACCATGTAGTGAATTCAACTTTTCAGATTTTAACTTTGAAACTACACATCTTCACACATTTTGCCTACTTCTCATTAATCGTTATATTTTAGCTATTCAAAAGTGTCTGGTTAATGTTTGTTCAGTAAATATGTCACAGCAAGTTTATAGTCATTGCACTGATAACAACTGCTGACTAATACTGTTTAAAGCCCATCTAGTCTGTGATTTGTGAGAATGAAATCTTGTTCTGTACATTTGTGTCTAGTTGATTGATTTTTTTTGCACAGATATAAGCATTTACATTCAGAGTAGAAATCTGTTATTGAGCACTATCTGATACGACATTGGAAGAGATATGAATCTACCGATTCGTATCATTTCGAAATGCCACTTTCTAATTCATGAGGTTCAACAGCTGCTGGAATTCGTCACTTTAATCTATGTTTACTGACTTACTAGCTGGTAAACCATATGAACATTGTTTGTTTCTCTTCCATTCCCCTTTGATCATTTTCCCAATTACAACGAGGTTTGAAATTCCATTGAGGCATTTATGAACGTCGAAATCTGATCTATCCACTAGATTCAGTACAGTCAGGTTATATACCAATATTGTCTCTCATTTAACCTACTGCTTTCAATATTCATTTGAAAAGTAGTTCAAAACAGTGACAGTTTTTATGACAACATTGTTTATTTATAATATGTAAATGATAATTAGCGTACAATGTAATAATTTCAGTTGGTCGAATCCAATGAGAGGATCGGATGTATTATTTGGTAATAATATCTAAATTTAGAGCAGAGAAATTGTTTATTAAATACTACTATTTAAATTATAATATGAGTAATACAATGTGCAATTTGAAATTCCATTCTGGCATTTTAAATGGCATACCACATTAATAAACTGTAGTCATTACTTACCCTTATTCAGTTCCTATAAATTCATTCAACAATGTTTGGTGGCAATCGATTATTCATAAGAACATAAGTGACAACCTTTTCAAAAATATCTTATAAGTGGCGATTGTTTTGTCTATAGTGGATTGCATCAATTTTGTTCATTATCAAGATAGGTAAAAAAAAGCAAATGCTTGTGACAGATCAGGCGTCTTTTAGCATTCACCCATCAGTGATATAAGTTGATGGCATTTAGAATGGACTGTATTTGGAAGTGTAAACTACTGAATACTTACGCAGTAATCAATAGTCAATCTATAATTTCAACCATGGTGAGGAGACATTCCCATATTATCGAGGAGTCGAGTACTGAAATAAAACAGCTGATAAATTTTCTCTGATTTTCAGTGTTTAGTCTGTGATATGAAACATCGATTTGCAGCTTCATAATTGTAAGAGGACTGATAGAAATTCATAACTTTTATTCGAGAATATTTATCAAAATTAATATAAATTAAGATTTTTCAATATTGAACTTACGCTCCGATTCTTCCTCTTCACGTTTGAAGCGAGTGCCTATGATTTATTTTGCGTAAAAATGATGCTTTTATTCATTAATTCCTCATACTACTAATTACAAATGTTATCATAGCTATGAGGAATATCAATTTATCAATCGACAACTAACAAAATTCTACTGGCAATTCACTAACAACCATTTGATTCATTGTGTTTATACATTGGATGGCAGTCGTATTGATAGTTAGGTTTTGTGACTGTACTGTCTAATTGCAGATTGTTATCTACTACGAATTCGTTATTTACTAATCATGAAAGTCATCCCACGAATTCTCATCGTCTATCGGAACATTATTAGATTAAATCTTATGAATGAATATTGGATTATGTATGATAAGAGAAATTTATGGTGTTTGATTTCTCTCATTTATCTAGTGGATTTTCCTGTATTCATGTTGAAGTTCATCCAGTTGTTCGAAGTCCGTCGAATTACCTCAAATATTATCATGCATGTTGATTAGTAATTTACTCATCACAGATAGGCACAAATATGACTGATTAATTTGTGATATTAAAATGAATAGTGTGCTTTTCTAGTTACAATGACATGCTCAGCATTTAAGGAAGTAACGATTATTTAGGTGAAGTTTCAGACCGATGGAAACATTTTCTTAACAAAATCAGACAATTCAAGGATGTTTATACTGTACATCCAATCAAAACTCTAAATGTCATCTAAATTACAAGTAATCAGCGTACATATATTAGTTATCATTTGTATTATCCTATCGCTGATGCTTGTTCTAATTCCTGTCAGTCTGTATAAGATTCATCGATCAACCGACTGCGAAACACTTGATCTAATACAGTATAAAATAAGTGATGTATTTGTAAATTGATTCAGAAAATTATTTGTAAATAGTGTTGAGTAAGTGGTTAAGTTAAGTTAAATAATTCAGAAAACAACTATTCTAATTCGTGTGTACAGATATGATTTAATTTATTACTAACTAATTATGAGAAGTCGTTCAGTGATTTGAAAATATGGTCAACAAAGTTTCTATCAAATGCATATTGGGTCATGGTTCTATCTAAAATTCTCACAGATTCCTTGAAAACCATTCTGACAGAGTATTATTACAGTTAAATCCCAGTAAATATAAACAAGTCAACATGAGTTGTGCCTTTAGCATATAACTATTACAAGTGCATAATGTTGTGGAGTAGAAATTGATCCTAATCTTCAAATGGTAGAAATGAATTTTATTTCTTGAAAATAACATAGGTCACACACTATACTCGAAGCTTCATGGTAGAATTGATGGGAAAATCATGAAGACAAATTTATGTCTCAAATCTTTCAGAAAGGTGCTCTTATAAATTCGTCCATGGTGACAGTGTAACCTCTCCAATTAAACTGTAAAGCTCAGTGAACGCAATCGAATTGTAATCATCATCATCATATGTGAGCATGTTGCTATACGCTCACAAGTTTTCAATATATGCAATATTAGTAAGGATTGAATTATTCTACGAGACTATATTCACCAGATAATTCCATCTTCAAATGTTACTTCATTATAATAGCTGGTCGTGTGAACGACCACCGATTATTCGGCCAACCGACTAAGGTCACGGGACTTTTGATTGACGAGTATTCAGCACATCAAGAAATCGGTATAAACAAAGACTCAACATTAAATAAGACTATGCCAGAAATATTCATCTTAGATACATTTTCATTTTCGTCGTCACAGGTAAGTGACTGTTCAATGTTATACGACATTGTAATGACGTGAATTTCACAAAGGTATGTTATGTAGTGATGATTAAAATAGATAAAGATAAATATAAAATATTTTTGAAATTACGTCTAATATCTATCGAATTCGACGCTTCTAAATTAATGAATGTTTAAACGAATTACATTTAATGAGAGTATTCACTTTAGGGTTATAAACAATATAATTTATAGCAATTAAACAGCGTAATTCATTATCACACTGGAGAAGACGTATGGCCGTTGTTTTTTTTTCAATACACTTGATCTACAGCTGGAAATGAAGCCGTCGATTAAATTGTAAAGGAGAACTGGTCGATCAAATGAATATCGTTTCATACTATTTAGTAGTATCTAGTCAGAACTCTGAATAATTGGATATAATATCACTAGTACAAAATCACTAATACATAATGAGTTAGTAAAACTACTAACAATAGATTGTGGAATGAAGCAGAGAAGAAAGTAACCAAGCAATCAAAAATTTTGCAAAGTATTCAGCAAACATCTAGGATTCAGGGTAATTTAGATATGAAGAGATAAAACATTCGAAAGAAAAAATATGAAGAACATATTATTATATGTAGCAAAGTTAAAGGGACACAAGACGCAATAAACACAACAGATTTGTAAACTGATGAAATTCTTTCATTTATTAACTAGTTATTATGTAGTAACTCATTGTCAAACCAAATAAAATAATAACAACATCCTCGAAAAGCATGAACTTCACAGAAATGAATAACTAATAAATAATAATGCGATGTGTCGAATAACATGTTTTAATGAAATCATCTGTTTAAGAAAGAAATATTGGGAAAGCCTGCGACACATATTCATATTCAATGTGACACAACGACTAATTATCTGCGGTTTAAGATTTGCAAGAAATAATGTTGGAAATGAACATTTGAATATGACTGCTTGAAATTAGACTTCAAAGAATTAAACGACAACTCAAAGTCAGTCAGTTTGTGCATTAACATTGTGTATTAATGAGAACATCGAAAGTGTTCAGTTTACTGTGCTTTTCAATACTTGCTCATTACTCGGAAATGTTGGAGAGAGATTCGTGAGAGTCGTTTTCCAATCAATTTTTGTTTAAAGATTATTGTCTAAAGAAATCATAATACGACCAGTTATCTATGGAAACTGAACTCTGAACAACAACAAACGTGTTATTGTGGTCACTTATTTACATTTTCGTGCATTCTAACATAAGTTACAAATTGAAAGCACTGCAAACATGCAATGAAAATGCATCATCCTGATGTATTTTATAGTACTTACAAATGTCAATTGGGAGTAATAATTTCCATAGTTGTCTGTTAACAGCGATTATGTGCCAACCAGTGTACACATTAGTTAGATGAATCACTTTTCACCAATGACAACTGATAACTTAATTATTTCGCAACATATGTAACTGTGCTTCATTGGCATGTTCTGTAATAATGTCAATGTAATAGTCAATTGAATGCTGGATTATCGATTTCTGGTAAGAAGACGAATGAGTGAACTAACACAGAGTTAGCTTCACTCAATTGTGTGTTTGTAGGATCATCATTTGTATGTGTGTGCGTGTGAGTGTATGATGAATTAAATTCGAAAATGTCTACATGTGACGCATTGTGCGAAATGTAGTCGTAGTTGTGATGGAACTCATTATCAGTAGATCTGGTTATAGTACAATATGATTTTGATAATAATGATAATAATAATAATAATAATAATAATAATAATGATAATAATAATATACTTATTCATTAAACCAATAATCAGTGATCAGTGATATATTGATAGAAAGATATACATCATTCACAGAATTACTTTTAACCTCGTCCTTCACTTGTATTTCTGAATTGAATAAATTGAAAGTGAATACTCAATAATTTGTACATGCTTCGTAAATCATTGAATTATTCATTGAAATTATTTCCCATCTGATTAATTTACACTGAAATGCATTTTACCACGTTATTGACATGGAAAGTCATAATGCTTATCTTCAACTGGTGGATAAGTTAGTTCTTGAAGATCCCTCTGTCGAGATCATCACATCAGTTTTCATCGGTGCAATCTTTTAATGATCCCGAAATCGATTTCCATTCTGCGATGTTACCATCATATTGAATAAACATTTTTTCTTGGTATTTAGAGTACCAACATTCCTTCATCGTGTCTTAAACACGAATGAGAATGCTTTACAATGAAAAGTCCTAATCACACTGGCTTTTACGTAACCACATTTACATACAATATTTACTAAAACATTCATCATGATAAATCGTGTGATGATTATGTTATCAGATAATTTTGAATGATCTATTGAATATGTTAATCAACCTAATTGATCATAATTTCAATATTGGTCATATTGAATGTGTGAATGTTACTCATCATCTACTTCAGACACAAACTGCAAGGGCGATTGTCACAGCCTAAATATTTCCAATTGTATTGAATAAGTTTGTGCAAATTCACCTCTATTCAGAAGATTCATGTTGCTTATCAGTTTATTAATGTACAGACTTACCTTGATTTGTGCGTTTATTTTGATTCTGATCGACATCTAACACAGAAATTAATTTACAAATTATTACTACTTTGACGAATAAACATGAATTAAAAGTGAATTCACTTGCGAAATCTCGTGGGATATTTTATAAGATAGCCGTATCACACAACCTACAAATTCACTACATGTACAGATAGTCATCACTTCAACATAACCGATCATCTCAACACTCTCAACCAGATGACGAAAATTGATCTCAGTTAATGAAATGAAAAGTGAAGCAATGATGATGACGATTATGATGAGAATAATAGTTTGAGGTGGTGTAAAATACACGATGTCATAGGAAGCTAACTTGTTATGCAGACGTGTATCAAAAGTTTCCGTGAATAATGCACAATGAAATTAGAATAAGCCGAAGATTGAAGGCATAACATTTCACATGTGATCATGCATCACAAAGTAGCATAGATTCCATTGACCCAGTGACAACGTGAGACAAATGTGATTCAATGTCATTATCTATTCACCGTAAATTTCGTGAACTGATCAATGCTTGAATTTCAATAGCTACTGTTCATCCTCTCGTAAAAGAAGTCTAGTCAGCATGTTGATCAAGTGATCGCTGAGATTGTGTTCTACATACTTAATCGAGAAGGAAGTGAAAATCATTCATGGAATATAAGTGTGGACATAATAGAGATTGTTTATTCAGTGAATCCCGATGTTACCTTTCGAATAATGACTAGATATAACTACGCTACACCTCTACCTCATGATGTAGTATTGATTATTCGTCGGATGAGGCCAAAGTTCGCTGGCTATACCAAGGAATTTTCGGTTCGTCTGGCACCATCATTGTAATCAAATTCTTCCTACATTTTTCATTATCTTCATTGTGTATCTCAGTAACTTGACAGAAATCTCCACAGACTACATTGTTTGTCAGATCTGTTATAATTATAAACATCCTCCTCCATCGTTCATTTCTACTTCTATTTTCTCACGATTGCATTTCAATTGTTTAGTCTAGTTTAAATATTACGTATAATATTCACTAAATTGTCTTACTCTACACCGCACATCAATCCAATATTCTATATCATTGTGTTCTCTCACAAATAACTTTAAGCATTATTATTAACGTCAGTGGAGATTGGTGTTTAGTTTGTTGCTTGTATTCGTTGAGTATGAATGTTGGTTTGTACACACTGAAAACAAGGGATCATCAAGCAATATGTGTTCTATCCAAATATGAGATGTCACAGGAGTGTGCATCCACAGCCTCGTCAGGTAATCTATTCTAGGGCCTTCACGTTGGCGAAAGCTAAACCATCTTCACCACTGGGCTGGCGTCCAATGATATGTCCATATTAGCATGAAACAACTCCCCACTCTTCCACACGATTTTCATTATTATTACTATTATTATTATTATTATTATTATTATTTTGATTGATATGAACATAATAGTCATCATGATCACTTCACTTCTCATTTTGTTAATTGCAATGAAAATCAATTTTCGTCATCCAGTCCACTGTAAATACCAACATTTATACAATGTTTCTTCAACTTCCGACTTTGTCATGACCAACCATTCCACTCTTACTCATTAATCCCATTCATCTATAAATTCATCTTGTCACGATCATAATTACTCACCATTGTAAGGAAGGGAATGACTGAGTGCATGTCGGATTCAAAATTCTACCTGCATAGCATTTCACTGATTCACACGATTGTGTGTTTATGTTGAGTAGTTAATTAGTGCAAGTGAAATGATGAGATGAATACACTTAATCGAATGCGATATTTGTTGTTCTTGTTTTGCAAATAATGAACACGAGGATTAGAAGATGAAAAAGTAAGATACTCGTAATTATACTTACTGGATGTTTCTTTTGGCTTTCTTCTGCTTCCTCTGCCTACAAAATAAATGTCGGAATTCAACAACAATTTATCAATATAAAGTGGATTGAATGTGATATAGCTGTCAACATTCATCAATGACGAAATCATGAAGACGAGATGGTTGTTGTTGAGAATATCATGTTTATTTACCAATGTATTCAGGTGATTGAGATGTCAACGTGTAAGTGTTTAGAACGACAATGCATGTATAAATGATTACGTTACGTTTCACTAATGACCAACGTCATGAAGTTCTTCAAGTTGTAGAGAGAAGATGTGACTGGCGGATTTCAGACTTGTCTGTATTAAGAAATTTATCACAAATGACAATAAATGATCATCACTATATATGCTAAATGAATGGAAGTGTGGAATATACCATTGGAGCGACTCAGTTGTGCAGATATCTATTTGTTTGTGGTTAATCTCGAATGTCTTCAGTCCGATTACATGTTAAAGTCGATTGTTCAGATTGTTCAGGGTGTGTTATTTTTTGGGCGAAAAGTAGTCTGTGTTTCTGTCCTTCCAATATATACTTGTGGCCATTTGAAATGCATTGGGCCGGTCATCGCAGATACATATTTTGGTGTCAAACTTAGAAATAACAAAGCTGTCTCCTACCATCAATGAAACAATAAGACTATACAGAAGATAAATTGACGACTCCTATAAAATATGCGATAACATAAACCAAGTGAACAAACTATCACAAACTTTTATCAACCTCATGCTAATATGAAATTCACAGTGTATTCCGGATAAGACAACATGGTTCCATTTGTTGGATATAGGGATTTCTCGAAGAAATGATGGA
The DNA here is from genome assembly GCA_025215515.1 of Schistosoma japonicum. Taxonomy (NCBI): domain Eukaryota; kingdom Metazoa; phylum Platyhelminthes; class Trematoda; order Strigeidida; family Schistosomatidae; genus Schistosoma; species Schistosoma japonicum. The sequence continues at coordinate 9,313,182 of CM046065.1, read as the reverse complement.
ATCTGACAAAGATTGATATATCGAAAAGAAACTTAATGTGGAAAATATCGTAATCTTCACAGTTTCTGTCCAATAAATTATGAATTTGGTCTGGTCGAACCAATTTGCTACAGGGTTGGATAATTTATAATGGTGATCAGGTGGTATAGAACGGGACATGTATGAACACAATGGAATCATTTAAAATAACAAACAAACATATCACTTCCACAGTGTTAAAATTTTCTGAAGTCATGGTAATTCGGAGGATAAAGTTTTGCCTATATATCTAAAAGAAATCAGTAATAAGCCTACCGTTGAATCGATAAGAGATACAACTATTAAGATTGTTCTCATTTCACATTTGCCTGAAATTACACAATGATTGTTAATTTAAATCAATCGATAATGAATGCGCTATGTTGTTGATGGCTAACTGTGAACGCAATCCATTAGTGGTAGCAGCCAAGAATTTTGAAATTGAATCGTCTCATTTCTAATTCATCAGTGATCATCAAAATTGAAGGTACGGGTTGTTGATCACTTCTACATATAAAATAATTCACGTGATTCAAGGATTCCTGCCGATCATCGCTCTCCAACTAATACGAACGTGGCAGATAATGTTGTGAGTATAGTGACTAAATAGATTTATCAGCGTCACCAGACCTGATTTGCTTCTTGACATAGAAACATCAACAACCTCCAGTGTATAGGTCAATATATTGGAAATTTGATGGTGATAGAAGAACACTAAAAGAGTTCCCATAAATTAAATTCGTAGATCTTAATGCATAATTGGTTAGGACTCATCTGCATGTTTTCAATTGTTACTGTATAATTCAAGTGTCGCATGCATTTATTTTGGCCCCAAATTAAGCAGGTATATGCGTCAAATGAATTAATACAACATTTAGAAATACAGTTTGAAAGGCACTTCTCCACCCGATAGAACTCACTAGACACAACAGATTTGTAAACTCATGCAGTTCTTTCATTTATTTACTAGTAATCATGTAGTAACTCATTGTCAAACCAAATAAAATAATAACAACATCCTCGAAAAGCATGAACTTCACAGAAATGAATAACTAATAAATAATAATGCGATGTGTCGAATAACATGTTTTAATGAAATCATCTGTTTAAGAAAGAAATATTGGGAAAGCCTGCGACACATATTCATATTCAATGTGACACAACGACTAATTATCTGCGGTTTAAGATTTGCAAGAAATAATGTTGGAAATGAACATTTGAATATGACTGCTTGAAATTAGACTTCAAAGAATTAAACGACAACTCAAAGTCAGTCAGTTTGTGCATTAACATTGTGTATTAATGAGAACATCGAAAGTGTTCAGTTTACTGTGCTTTTCAATACTTGCTCATTACTCGGAAATGTTGGAGAGAGATTCGTGAGAGTCGTTTTCCAATCAATTTTTGTTTAAAGATTATTGTCTAAAGAATCATAATACGACCAGTTATCTATGGAAACTGAACTCTGAACAACAACAAACGTGTTATTGTGGTCACTTATTTACATTTTCGTGCATTCTAACATAAGTTACAAATTGAAAGCACTGCAAACATGCAATGAAAATGCATCATCCTGATGTATTTTATAGTACTTACAAATGTCAATTGGGAGTAATAATTTCCATAGTTGTCTGTTAACAGCGATTATGTGCCAACCAGTGTACACATTAGTTAGATGAATCACTTTTCACCAATGACAACTGATAACTTAATTATTTCGGCAACATATGTAACTGTGCTTCATTGGCATGTTCTGTAATAATGTCAATGTAATAGTCAATTGAATGCTGGATTATCGATTTCTGGTAAGAAGACGAATGAGTGAACTAACACAGAGTTAGCTTCACTCAATTGTGTGTTTGTAGGATCATCATTTGTATGTGTGTGCGTGTGAGTGTATGATGAATTAAATTCGAAAATGTCTACATGTGACGCATTGTGCGAAATGTAGTCGTAGTTGTGATGGAACTCATTATCAGTAGATCTGGTTATAGTACAATATGATTTTGATAATAATGATAATAATAATATACTTATTCATTAAACCAATAATCAGTGATCAGTGATATATTGATAGAAAGATATACATCATTCACAGAATTACTTTTAACCTCGTCCTTCACTTGTATTTCTGAATTGAATAAATTGAAAGTGAATACTCAATAATTTGTACATGCTTCGTAAATCATTGAATTATTCATTGAAATTATTTCCCATCTGATTAATTTACACTGAAATGCATTTTACCACGTTATTGACATGGAAAGTCATAATGCTTATCTTCAACTGGTGGATAAGTTAGTTCTTGAAGATCCCTCTGTCGAGATCATCACATCAGTTTTCATCGGTGCAATCTTTTAATGATCCCGAAATCGATTTCCATTCTGCGATGTTACCATCATATTGAATAAACATTTTTTCTTGGTATTCAGAGTACCAACATTCCTTCATCGTGTCTTAAACACGAATGAGAAAGCTTTACAATGAAAAGTCTTAATCACACTGGCTTTTACGTAACCACATTTACATACAATATTTACTAAAACATTCATCATGATAAATCGTGTGATGATTATGTTATCAGATAATTTTGAATGATCTATTGAATATGTTAATCAACCTAATTGATCACATTTTCAATATTGGTCATATTGAATGTGTGAATGTTACTCATAATCTACTTCAGACACAAACTGTTATGGTGTTTGTCACAGCCTAAATACTTCCAATTGTACTAAATGATCCTGTGCAAATTCACTTCTATTCAGAAGATTCATGTTGCTTATCAGTTTAATAATGTACAGACTTACCTTGATTTGTGCGTTTATTTTGATTCTGATCGACATCTAACACAGAAATTAATTTACAAATTATTACTACTTTGACGAATAAACATGAATTAAAAGTGAATTCACTTGCGAAATCTCGTGGGATATTTTATAAGATAGCCGTATCACACAACCTACAAATTCACTACATGTACAGATAGTCATCACTTCAACATAACCGATCATCTCAACACTCTCAACCAGATGACGAAAATTGATCTCAGTTAATGAAATGAAAAGTGAAGCAATGATGATGACGATTATGATGAGAATAATAGTTTGAGGTGGTGTAAAATACACGATGTCATAGGAAGCTAACTTGTTATGCAGACGTGTATCAAAAGTTTCCGTGAATAATGCACAATGAAATTAGAATAAGCCGAAGATTGAAGGCATAACATTTCACATGTGATCATGCATCACAAAGTAGCATAGATTCCATTGACCCAGTGACAACGTGAGACAAATGTGATTCAATGTCATTATCTATTCACCGTAAATTTCGTGAACTGATCAATGCTTGAATTTCAATAGCTACTGTTCATCCTCTCGTAAAAGAAGTCTAGTCAGCATGTTGATCAAGTGATCGCTGAGATTGTGTTCTACATACTTAATCGAGAAGGAAGTGAAAATCATTCATGGAATATAAGTGTGGACATAATAGAGATTGTTTATTCAGTGAATCCCGATGTTACCTTTCGAATAATGACTAGATATAACTACGCTACACCTCTACCTCATGATGTAGTATTGATTATTCGTCGGATGAGGCCAAAGTTCGCTGGCTATACCAAGGAATTTTCGGTTCGTCTGGCACCATCATTGTAATCAAATTCTTCCTACATTTTTCATTATCTTCATTGTGTATCTCAGTAACTTGACAGAAATCTCCACAGACTACATTGTTTGTCAGATCTGTTATAATTATAAACATCCTCCTCCATCGTTCATTTCTACTTCTATTTTCTCACGATTGCATTTCAATTGTTTAGTCTAGTTTAAATATTACGTATAATATTCACTAAATTGTCTTACTCTACACCGCACATCAATCCAATATTCTATATCATTGTGTTCTCTCACAAATAACTTTAAGCATTATTATTAACGTCAGTGGAGATTGGTGTTTAGTTTGTTGCTTGTATTCGTTGAGTATGAATGTTGGTTTGTACACACTGAAAACAAGGGATCATCAAGCAATATGTGTTCTATCCAAATATGAGATGTCACAGGAGTGTGCATCCACAGCCTCGTCAGGTAATCTATTCTAGGGCCTTCACGTTGGCGAAAGCTAAACCATCTTCACCACTGGGCTGGCGTCCAATGATATGTCCATATTAGCATGAAACAACTCCCCACTCTTCCACACGATTTTCATTATTATTACTATTATTATTATTATTATTATTATTATTTTGATTGATATGAACATAATAGTCATCATGATCACTTCACTTCTCATTTTGTTAATTGCAATGAAAATCAATTTTCGTCATCCAGTCCACTGTAAATACCAACATTTATACAATGTTTCTTCAACTTCCGACTTTGTCATGACCAACCATTCCACTCTTACTCATTAATCCCATTCATCTATAAATTCATCTTGTCACGATCATAATTACTCACCATTGTAAGGAAGGGAATGACTGAGTGCATGTCGGATTCAAAATTCTACCTGCATAGCATTTCACTGATTCACACGATTGTGTGTTTATGTTGAGTAGTTAATTAGTGCAAGTGAAATGATGAGATGAATACACTTAATCGAATGCGATATTTGTTGTTCTTGTTTTGCAAATAATGAACACGAGGATTAGAAGATGAAAAAGTAAGATACTCGTAATTATACTTACTGGATGTTTCTTTTGGCTTTCTTCTGCTTCCTCTGCCTACAAAATAAATGTCGGAATTCAACAACAATTTATCAATATAAAGTGGATTGAATGTGATATAGCTGTCAACATTCATCAATGACGAAATCATGAAGACGAGATGGTTGTTGTTGAGAATATCATGTTTATTTACCAATGTATTCAGGTGATTGAGATGTCAACGTGTAAGTGTTTAGAACGACAATGCATGTATAAATGATTACGTTACGTTTCACTAATGACCAACGTCATGAAGTTCTTCAAGTTGTAGAGAGAAGATGTGACTGGCGGATTTCAGACATATCTGCATTAATACAATTTTCTCAAATGCTATTTAATGATCTTTTCAGTATATAAATCGATTGAATGAGATTAATTGATGCTAACTAATTGTGCAGATATCTATTTGTCTGTGGTTAATCTCGAATGTATTCTGTCTGACTTCATGTTGGAATCGAAGCTTATCTTGTTTGGTATGTGATATTTTTCGTGTAAATCGGTCAATGTTGTACATATTTAATGATTGTTCGTTGTTTGTCTTGATTGCCCTGATTTACATTTCATTTTTGAATGTTCTGTTCTTATTTATTTGAAATTATTTCATTAAATAAGCAGCCTTATTTTCTTTCATAATTTTCCTTGTTACCCTATGGTAAATAGTCTCTAATTTTATGGATTATCTCTACTTTTTGTCTTGTTTCAGCAAATTCATTGCATTTTAATTGAAAACATAATTAGTTAAAAATTTTCACTTGCCCTCTATGAAATGTACTATCGCCAATAATAGGAAACATGATAATAAGAATCGTTTCATCGGTATCCAATATCTATAATCGTGATGTTATTTCGTATAAATATACGTCGCTTATATATTGTTTCATTCGTATACAGTAACCAATAGTTGATATTTCTGAAGGCGTCACAATAATAAGTTAACAAATTAAAAGGAGGTTTAATTAAGATAAACCATTTGTAAACAAAATATTTGTAAGATCAAAACAATAATCATTATTTAGTTTAAGGTCATATATACAATAAAATCTATTAATGAAGTTACACAAAATAGATTGTATTCAGGCTTTCAGTTTTCCACCGTAATCCACAGTTTTTCATAATTACGTTTACTTAATGATGTTGCTGGCGCAATTTTTCGATTTAACTGTCAAAATATTAAGAAATATCTTGTTGAATTATATATGAGTGTTGTGTAGAATGTTGATATCAATATCAAGCATTGGTGTTAGACAACTGATAAGAGTGGTAAACGGCAGTTATCCACCATTCCCAGTAGATGAGATCTATGAATCCATTGTCGATATGCAACGATGTGGGCTCAATTCCTTCGTTAGGTTGTGGACAAAATTGATGTCCAATACTCCCTACTTTTAGCGATTGTCTCACTCACACCAATTCGTTATATCAAATCCAAATCCTATTTCGTGATGATATGGAAATAGATGGTCAGTTTAGAACGTCACCCCGGTGTGAATTGATCGCTTTCTTAAAACCTAATTCTTGTTTTCACAAAGTCGCTTTGTTAGCGATTTTATTATATTCTAAATATTCTTCTGACAACTATATGGAAAGGAGTGACTAAACTTTGGTAAACAAGCTTACTTGTGATGCCCACAAACAAGCACTTTCAGTATACAAAGTAAACGCCAACACACTCTCTAACGAAACTATTCATTAACTTTTCATTTTAATAGGATTATTCTGAGGTATGTAACAAATGCTGAAATTAAATAATCATCTCATCAATTGTTGATCTAATTGTTACATATAACACAAACATCCACTTGGAATGTTATTTTTCAACACACGACCATTGTATACTACTTGTTGCGTAAGTTACATTAAGAGGAATAAATGTTGCATATAGTAATACATATGACTTCGAGATACTCCTACATTACAACAGTTGTCTCTACTAGCCGAAATTAGACTTCAAAGAAACTCAGTGAATGAAATTTATAAATCGCAATGTTTCATTTTGCCACCGGGAACGTGTTTAATCAGGGAGAAAACAATCAAAATCCAAATTATGAAAGATGTATGTATGAAGTCAATTAACGAAAGCGTTTTTCAACTATATTTGATTGTGAATTTTGTTTATATACAATGTTAAGGAGACCCAAACAGCTGTCCAGAGTTCTTTCTTTTTGTCATTTATATCCAGCTCCAATAATCTCTGGCAGATTAGGCCTAAATTTTAGCTTGAAAGTAAATATGCATGAGTTAACTAAGCTTGGTTACTTATATGATGCTTAACGTTAATCGGATAATGTGTAAGAATGTCAAGTAAATACTTGAGTATTTAACATGTGATTGTTATCAGTGTGAATGACAGCATAGATGAGGTGGAAGTTATCGCCCGATTTGTCCTGTTATTCCACAGTTACTATGGAGTAAACAACTCTATTTCAATTCTCCTATTCAAACAATTAATTCATCTCGCCTCGCCCCCCAGTCACCCACTCTACGTACTATTGGTAATACTTGACCAATAATTCAACATTTTTCTAGTTTACACACCAAATAACTTGAAATATTCTTATTTGTTTGTGTTAAACTCAGACCAATCTACTCAGTGAAACATTGCAACATATTTCATTTACTGAGATTATTTCTAATTCTTATGTTGCCTAGTTACTCAGCATCCATGCTTTCTTAATAATATCACGTAAACTACTCATATAATAACTATATTTCCTATTGTAGTAACTACTAGGAATATATTTAATCAATCATGTTAGTCAAAATGGTTTTTTATTTTCTTGTAGTTCTAACTTACAGTTTTTGTTAACTTAGGTATTTTCATTTATTACTATGCTTAATTAAACTAGAATTTACTTTTATTATTTACAATCAGTAGTTGCCACGTTATCCTCTAAGGATTATGCTGCATATTACTTATCTAGTGCCGTTCGAGCGTTACTAGTGACCGTGGATGATATTTAAACAAGCATCGTTCAGTAACACATAATTCAGAAAGTTAAACAACTTATCACAGCCAAGTACCTGAAACATAACAGTGGCGTTATGGATTGCATTTGAAGACAAATCAGTAGCAACGGCTTACCAACAAAAATGTATTTGACGACATTGGAGATGCTATTGGAGCAACAACTAAAATTAATGCAATTATTCATCGACTCGAAGACTGTCAAACACAACATCATCTGTCCCTGCCTTCGGCGCTGTACTTTCAGAAGACGCCATTGCTAAAAGTATAGTGGAATCCATTTATGATCCTGACCCAAATGTAACTTTTGACGCTTGGTGCTGTAGACATGAAGATCTCTTTAAATTTGACTTTGCTGCTCAGGACGATTCATGGAATGTTCGCTTGTTATTTCGAAAACTTGGTCCAGCAGAAATAGACAAATACTGTAACCACATATTACCACAAAATCCAGGTGACAGGATATTCGATGAGGCATATTGGTCGTTTAGTCTACAATTTGGTGATACCTCTTCACTGTTAATTACTCGATACCGTAGCCTTATGTTAATTATGAATGAAACAGATGCTTTTCTCACTCATGTTGGTATTGTGAATAGGGGATGCAGGCGATTCAAATTAAAATCAACGACGGATGACCAATTTGACTCATTGATATTCACTTGCAGTCTATAATCATCTAAATTCGCTGATATTAGATTAAGACTCTTGAATCTTCTCGAGTAAGACTAGAAATTGACATTGAACGACATTACAAGGGAATATCAACGATCGATGAATTAACAACGGAATACTACACTCGCTCAATCTGACCGGAACAGTGGCTCAATTCATGCATTCCGTCAAAAACAACACCCAACTGCACCTGTGCATCCATCACATTCAACAATAAAACGTAGTCTTCCTTCCTGACCAATGAAAATTCCTACCTCTTCATGTTGAAAATGCGAAGCATAACATTTCGTCAAGGTTTGCCTATTCATGGAAAATTTGTCGGACACTTTTCATTCGACCAATTACAAAAATAAACAAATAGATATAACCTCTGAAATAAAATAACTACTAAAAAGGAAGTTTGATTGATGCCGGGGGTAAACAGCGCGATCACAAGTGAATCCTAAAGCAATGCGCCAATAACAAGGTTGGAAGTGTTGGGGATTTAAAATACCCAAAAATACAATCGTTCATTAAATCAAGTGTAAGGAGTTGAGTTGATATTATTGTAGGATTGATTTGAAAAATTTCATCGAATTGTGTCAAATCTGATATATATAAACGGTATTTGCTAGTCTCGTCATATATAAAGGTATAAAATTTCGCACAACAATATAATCTACTTACTAGACTTGATATTTGAAATAGCTGTACGTTGGCAAGTTACAAATCGTGGAATCCGATTGTAGTATAAGTATCAGAATAAAGATAAGCATTAATCGAACCGAAAAATAGGTATGGTAGAGTTGGAGTGTGGGAAAACAGATATAAAATTCAACTACACTAAATAATTTACCTGTACAGTATCGCGGAACGTGATAGGCTGAAAAAAACCCATGACTTTGTAAAACCGAAAAAAAAAATAACAAAGACAAAAAAAAGGTACTGAAAAGAAAATATTCTATTAAAAATAGAATAACTTATTCTATGTTAATCTATGAAAAATATAACCACACATTAATAGCATGATTTTACTGAATCCACAATGAAACTGTGAATAATCACGAGAATATTCACAAATTTAGCATATAATCTAGCCTAAGTGACCCTATGTTTTCACATAGCAACCAACATTATGCAGTGTGTAGTTAGAGTGAAATTAAGTTATTAATATATTTCAGTTAATAGGGTGATATTTATTTTTAAACATTTTACTTTTATAGAACATAATAAGTAAGTAGGTGACTGAGAAATAGTGTAAAAACAAGTCGAAAGAAGTAACAAACAAATTTACTTCTAACATGCATGCATTCATACATGTTTCACTTCAAACCACCTTGACCCAAATGACTTGATTTCATATGACACGATCAAACTCGCATTTTGATTGTACTAACTTGTTTTAATTCTGATTTGTTTCATTGTGTTATTTTATCTTGTATTAATTGAATTCGGATATTCATTTCTCTGTAGATGGGACATGCACTATTGCCGCGAAACGTCAGAAATGTTAATTTCTACTCATTGCAATTTTACAAATATGCATATCACTCATTTTATAAACAACCTATCTAATGCTCAATTTATTCGAAATTAACTAACCTTGGTGATTGTACATAGTAATCGATAAACTATATTATCCTACTGAAATTAGTCATCGAACGATTTGTGCTCTTGATTACACTTTTACCTCACTAACAATATGCGATCCTATTACATTCACAAATTCACATTTATGTATGAACGTATGTAGATGAAAGGGAGAAATCGACATTGTAGTCTGAAACTTCACTAATAGTTGTAAAATCAAAATACACCAAATGGTCGGGAAGAGATAAACAGTAGAAACTCTTGCTCAGCTAATGCAAAATATACAATTCAGTTTGGTTAGAAATATGAACTTGCAACGTCATTTAAAGTTTTACAATTGAAAGTGAATTCTCAAATGTGTGAAATTATATTCACATATATACATAAACACTGATTATTTCATAAATATCTGATGAATTCAAACGACTACTTAACAATTAGTCATATTGACACTGGCTACCACATTACTGATGACTACCTCGTGCTACCTGGATTGAATGGTGTTAAATTCACAATAATATGTGATGAATAGAAACATCAGATTGTAAATTATATTGAGATGATCAGATGTATCAGTTGGTTTATGGATCTTTGCGAACGGTTTCAAAGTGAGCACTAATATTTTAACAGCAACACAGACTTGTTAAAATCCAATCACAATGATTGTACTTTGTATGTCTAATGAATTTTGTCACGTATAGTGTAGTTCATAAAATACATAAATCTTTTGTTTAATTTATACTCATGCGACATTCTATATAATATTGGTGTATTGAAGCATTTCACATGGACTAAGTAGGTTTGAAGTACCGATTGCATACCAACCGTGATGTCATCAGCATATCATCAGATAAAGAGTATGAATTGAATACATTAGGTAAATAAAATATACGTGAAAGAGCAAAGTGTTGACAAATTCTATCTATAGTCTCAAGAAGTAAATTTGTTTGTTACTTCTTTTGACTTGTTCTTTACACTATTTCTCAGTCACCTACTTACTTATTATGTTCTATAAAAGTAAAATGTTTAAAAATAAATATCACCCTATTAACTGAAATATATTAATAACTTAATTTCACTCTAACTACACACTGCATAATGTTGGTTGCTATGTGAAAACATAGGGTCACTTAGGCTAGATTATATGCTAAATTTGTGAATATTCTCGTGATTATTTACACTTTTATTGTGGATTCACTAGAATCATGCTATTAATGTGTGGTTATATTTTTCATAGATTAAGTTCATAGAATAAGTTATACTCCTTTTAATAGAATATATTTGTTAATAATCTCAGCGGATGAAATTAATGAAAAATTCCAACGTTTCGTTCGGCAAACTGGTCCGAGCTTCTTGGCTATTTCCCTGAAGAAGCTCGTACCAGTTTGCCGAGGAAAACGTTGGAGCTTATCATTACTTTCATCCACTGAGATTATTAACAAATATATTCTATTCATATGTCTTACATACACTCGGCGCCCAAGTTTTGTAAATATTTTCGTTCATTTTTGGACGAAAACACCTATAAAAACGTTATATTTTAGTTGATAGAAAGTTGATTATCTTCAAAACAGTTTTCCATATTTGCTGTGTTTTCTGTTGGATGTGACAAACGCGTGGGTTCTTGTTGGCTTAATTCGGTCTGCGACACTATACAGCTAAATTATGTAGTGTAGCCGGGTTGTATATCTGTTCCTCCACGCCATACAACACCACCACACTCGATGGCCTGTACGATTATTGCCAATCGTTATCATATATCGTTAAAATATCATAGATTGGTACAGTCGTTTTAACTTAACGCCACGACACAATAGAATTATTCGCATAGAATTTTAGAACAGCATGGAATCCAAACATTCAACAAGACTACCAACACTTTTCGAGGTGCATTAGTTAAAATACAGGATATCATCCACTTCAGACAATATTCTATTTTAGTAATATTACCCATATGGTTAAATGATATCACGTAATGCGCATTTCCTATCGTAGCTATCACAGCTGATTAAGGTTTATATTCACACAAAACTAGTTTGCTTTCGATTGTGGTCAATATGTCGAAACGAACTACAAAGAAGTTGATACTTCTAAAAATGCTCCTGAAGAACAAGAATTTTGGTAATGAATATATCTCTTTTGTGATTCACGTCCAGTTGATTATAGATTTGTATTTTGTTGTGAAACAAACCATAAGTGTATTTTTTGAATGCATCATTCACGGAATTGATTCCATTTGTCTGGAAGCTAATTTACTAATGATCTTGTTGAGATTTTCTTTATATTTGAATGGATGCTATGTAAAATATAGTAATCGTAATAGTATGTTGAGGAGATTATTGAATATTGATTTGATATCATAAAATTATCCGAGTTAAACAATCACTGAAAACCAAGAAGTACTGTACAGCTAATTCGTTTTAGTATGGAGTACTTCCGTAGTGAATAATCATGACCTAATTAGAGAATCGAGCCAAGAATATTTGAACTCTAATGCGAACATCAGAACACTGAGGCGAATTATTCGACTTCTTTCATGTCGATTCTGGGGTAGTTACCCACCGTTGATGATAGATGAGATTAAGCAAACATAGAGATATTTGAGTGTATTGAAATAGCAACGGACGGAAGCTACCTCAGTTAATTCATGGCTAAGCGTACGTTGCAAAGCCTGAAGGCCCTGTGTTCGATCCCCTAACAAAATCATAGGTGAGCACTACTGGAGAATCGTATACTGAAACGATGCAGCTATTTAGTTACTACTAACTTGAATAGTTGCTTAATTATGGCCAATTCACAACATTATATTTAAAAAAAAAAGAGTTGGAACTGATTTTATAATCTGGCCCAAATATATTTCTAAGCAATTATCATACTACTGGTTAATAGAGCGGTAGTCTAATATTGATGTATCAAAATAATGCAAATAACTTTCTAAGGATTCATTTTAAACATTTCGAAGTAAATACTTCAGAAGTAGTCAACATTCCAACTAATTCTAGGTAGTTAACCCACAAAACTAATAGTGATCTGATTTCAAATACGTACACGTAGGAATATTTGCTTAGAAACAATAGACACTCAATTATTAAAATTATTAGTAACAACAAGAGATTCATTAAAAATAGTGAAGAATGGATTATCACTTCCAACATTTTACAATATAACTACAATTCTGATGTTACAAAGTGAGTATTCACCTAAACTTACATTTTAAGCTGAGATAGATTCAATTTGTTATGCGGCAATTAGGTTTTCAGAATACCTGTTTAGATTATATTGTTAATAACGGCAAGGAATGATGTTTGAATGTAGCATTTTCAACAATAACCACTGAAATGACTGTTTTAAAGCAAAAATCATTGCATCATCAATTAACGTTGATTGGCAGAATTTATTCAACTGAAGTAACCTCGAAGTACTAATCGATGATAAACTTGTGAACAATATTTGTCATTTTAATATGAGAAAGGGCGAAATGTAAGAGCAACATCAAGGTATCAAATAAAAATTTTCAACAATCAGCAAAGAAAAATGTGAGGTTTAAACAAAACAAAAATAAAAAGTTGAAAATTGTGTAAAACGTAAAGAAAAACACATTAACGAATTTCTTATCAAATTTTTATCTAGAAACAGCCCACAAAGAAAGGAACAATACATTGTGTAAATAGAGACCACAGTCTGTATACGTATTACATGATGACAGTGTTCAAAATAGAAACAAAACAGTATTTTGAATTAAGTGAACAATGGATCATTTACAGTTCACACATTTAACAACTTATTGCACGTATTGCAGATAATTAAACCTTCGACACAATGTCATTCTATTCTATTACACTTTCATTGATTAACACTGTTGTCAGTGCAGTTTATGTCAGTCACTCGTATGATATCGGATGTACTGAATCAATGTTAGTGTTTCATAATTTCCACCCACCCTTCCAACTCGAATTTGTTCATACACATAAATCGAAAATCATAAAATTACTTTACTAATTTGTCACTTCCTAGGGTCATGTTTTGCATCAACATGGTGTCGTGCAAAAGTGAATGACGTCTGTTGATTCTTCATCTAGTTAGTTTATTATATAGTCCCTTCAACAGCAAAATTATTTCCCAACAAACATGGTGTGGCTGTTTATATTCGCTGCAGACTGATTGGTTACAATTGAAAATTAGGGATCAGTGTACGATTGCCAAGTCTAAATATGGGACTATCAAGCACAGCACATTCTTGATTACACCACAATCTCGCATCAACTACTAACGAACAATCTATTTATAAGTTTCTCGAAATTGCTTTCAATCATTTTTTCCTTTATCCATTCTTCGGCATTTAACAGAAATAAATTAGCCATTCAATAACTAATTACGAGTGTTTTAATAATATTCGTTTCTATTCAGTATTACAATTAGCCATTAAGAAGATGCTACTCTATTCTTCAATTTAATCTATTTTATACTTTATTCTCATCTTCAGCCACATACAGTTAAAGTGACGATTCCAATGTGACCATATTTTGAATTGTAGATTGATTAGTAAAGTAACTGATATTTCAGGTTTAGTAACAGAAACAACTCATTATTACTGAAATGTAGCATGACGAAAATGAACTACACTATTCTATTCAACAACCAATAAAAATATTTCATAAAACTGATCAAATTCATAATACTAAATTCGACTACATTCAACAGTTTATTGAATAACTCGTTAGCGTTCGAAATAATCAGAACTAAATTCGAATCGCAGTTTGTACATTAACTTAACCAAACAAGTGAATCTGTCTGATTAGATCTAAGTGAAGCAGACGCATATTATGAAATGGGATTCTAGCTATTTGTCAATGACACTATACCTTGCAACGAAAAGCTATATTAACGCAATCAACTTAGAATACTTATGCGACAACGAAGATCAGTCGGCTGGAATTCTAAATGTCAACGGTGCTAAAATACTTGCAATTCCCAGCATTTTAAATAACACATACATTTCCAAAACCAATAGTACCATATATCTAATGACCTACTAACAAACAGACAGTCTTGTTACAGATAACTACTTGCCATCTCATGATTATGATACAATGAATTATACGCCAACCTTACAAGCGGTCTTCTATATACGATTGCTTCATGACTAAATTCAAACATCCTACATTATGATAAATAAATATACCGTGATCAAATATTTGACTAATTGTTCTGTTGTCTGTATCTGCGTAACTTTACCCAGTTCGCCAAAATTAATTTTGTTATAAAGTATATAAATGGCATCACTCTGCTTGTTTGCATCGGTAATATTTACCTAATACAATTAAGGATTGAAATAACTTCAAGTAATCTCTAAACGATCCCTGATTTCAGATGACCTGATTATTAACTACATAGAAAATAGTAAATGATCATTATCTATCTAATTCATAAAGAAGGATTTCACATAACTCGAGAGCCACATTAATTTTACTGTATCAGTGACCCTGTTATCTGTATTGATTCAGGCATTTCTCGCAATGAATAATATTTACGTATATTCACTTATTTGTAAAATGTTCACTGGTTAACAATTGTATTACACGTTGTGGCTTTATTGTCATCCTGTGGATCGACGACTACTTTGAGGTATGTGAGAGAATATGATGACAACGACAAATTAATGATCCATCCTTTACTTCGATTATGAGAACGGACAAATCGTCACATTGTCGTAGGTTACAACTATTTCAAGTAACACAAATTATTCTCATTAAACATAATGATAATTGACTTTTATTGAGAGAGACATAAGTACCGCTTGGTTATGATGATAAATGCCACGTCATATATTTATAAGATTTTAGTAAATATCAATGAAATTATCAAGATTTCCTGACACACAGTATGAAAGTATCCTCACAAATAACTGATTTTTATTTAGTTTCCACATGCGAACTCTTCTGTTGACCGAAATTTTCAATTCTCATATTCTAGTAAGCAATTGGCCTAATTACTAGTGAATTATGTATTCTTTTTAACTTATCACTTATCAACTAAACATTCTATTATTGTAGACGAACCTAGTTAACTCGGTGCCATTCAAAATCACTATTGTAAAAGTGTAAGGAATCTCAGCCAGTAACATATCACCCTTATAAAATATCGTCAAAATTGTTTTCTGAAGACCTGATTTTATCATTTCTACTATTTTTCTTCCACTACTGATAAATTGAATTCTTATAAACAAGTCCACAATCTTCACTTGATAAAATACAATCATTGGGAAGAAATTAACAACTAGTCTCAATAGGATGGAGGCTGACAAGACTAACTGATTCTGAGGTTATTTACTTTCATGGGGAGAAATTTCCCAGAATAACTAAAAGCGTGAATCTACTGATAAGTTTCGTGTCTTCAAAATGAAAAAATGTTCACGAAAAGAAGTATATTACTTTGCCAAAGTAATTACCAATTAAAAAATTAAAGTTCATGATTGTACATAAGTATCATTATTGTATGAATGAACATGTCATACTGCATTTACCAGTTCAAATATATTCTTGGACATATGTAATGGGATGAGCAACCGAACACTACATTTACGAGTAGGAAAACATGTGCCTGTTTGACTTTCGAAATAAACAACATGACGTGGTTCGATAGATACACAGGAAATAAAAAATGTTGATCATTTATCAACGAATATAAATAAATTTTAGTGAAATTTGTAAATTGCAGTGAAACTATTGTATTACTTTGTATATATCATTACCACGGTTAACTTTGATAATTTCAAATAAATTAAGCACTGGGTACATCGATTTCAACTCAGCACATCCATTCAGTGCAAAAATATCTCCGGTTCTAGACTTATTCAGAAGAGCCAGGATACTCATTATATTATAAGATGACAAGAAATCAGAATACAAAAATATAATCTGCATCTTACAACTTAATAATTTCCCAATGAATATTATCAAAAATTTGCAAAAGTGAAACGATTTACTACTGACTATAGTAAATCAATAAAAGTATCATGGATTGATATTGCGGTTCGACCTTGCAGCCATAACACATCAGATAAATTACGAAGAATTCTAAAACAACATGATATCCGGACGTTTTCGCAAGACTACCAACACTATTCGAGATGCATTTATTAAAATACAGGATATCATCCGCTTCCCCTCTACACAGATGTGTGTCTACAGGCTAGTTTGTGTTGAATGTGATGCTTTCTATGTTGGAGAGTCTTCTCGAGAAATCAAAGATAGTGCCAAACATCATGTAAGCTACTCTAAATAGCCTCCTAATAATCCTTCAGAACTTCAAAAAATTGCAAATTAAGTTATCAATGGCAGTACATGCTATCTACCACAACAAATAAATCGAGATTAAAAATTACCGAATTAATTATTTACCTTTGCTCAATTCAAAGGGAAGACAAATTGCCGAATCACTTCATATTTTGTTAAATCTAATTGCACTTAACAAAATGGGAGGCCTTCTATTCACCCAACATGGACTTTCTATCTAATCGACCATAATTATAATACATCAAATTTCATTTAATTCACGTGAACATACATACTATTTCATTCTCACATATTCACATAATGTCCTTTCACATCACACTAACATGCATGCATGCATACATGTTTCACTTCAAACCACCTTGACCCAAATGACTTGATTTCATATGACACGACCAAACTCGCATTTTGATTGTACTAACTTGTTTTAATTCTTATTTGTTTCATTGTGTTATTTTATCTTGTATTAATAAAATTCGGTTATTTATTCATTGGAAGAAGCGACTTGCACTATACTTCGAAACGTGTGAAATTTTCTGCACAAAATGATTTTCCTCACTCAGTAATTTATTCTTGGTGAAATAGTGAACTTAAATGGTCACGTTCATTCCATTTTCTATGAAATTTCTTTTTTCATGATTCTGTTAGAAACATTTCGTTGAAACCATAGATTATTGCCATCGTCTCTACTTGATATAACTAAAATTTTATCACACTGAACGGTGAACATTATGGTTTAATTACCAATTTATACCATTTACAGTGGATTAGATTAATGACTTAATAAATTTCAAGTTCCTAATTAACCTCTATATTACCTATACTACTAAGAAGAAAAATAGTAATATAAGATGAGTGATATACATATTTACAAAAATTGCAGTGAGTAGAAATTAACATTTCTGACGTTTCGCGGCATAGTGCATGTCACATCTACAGAGAAATGAATATCCGAATTCAATTAATACAAGATAAAATAACGCAATGGAACAAATCAGAATCAAAACAAGTTAGTACAATCTAAGAAAAGAATGGATCATTAATTTGTCGTTGTCATCATATTCTCTCACATACCTCAAAGTAGTCGTCGATCCACAGGATGACAATAAAGCCACAACGTGTAATACAATTGTTAACCAGTGAACATTTTACAAATAAGTGAATATACGTAAATATTATTCATTGCGAGAAATGCCTGAATCAATACAGATAACAGGGTCACTGATACAGTAAAATTAATGTGGCTCTCGAGTTATGTGAAATCCTTCTTTATGAATTAGATAGATAATGATCATTTACTATTTTCTATGTAGTTAATAATCAGGTCATCTGAAATCAGGGATCGTTTAGAGATTACTTGAAGTTATTTCAATCCTTAATTGTATTAGGTAAATATTACCGATGCAAACAAGCAGAGTGATGCCATTTATATACTTTATAACAAAATTAATTTTGGCGAACTGGGTAAAGTTACGCAGATACAGACAACAGAACAATTAGTCAAATATTTGATCACGGTATATTTATTTATCATAATGCAGGATGTTTGAATTTAGTCATGAAGCAATCGTGAACCTGAGCATTATGAGAATTTGTGTTTGTCAGCAAGGTGCAGTTGTAGTCGTTGGGGAACTGATACTTTTCGAGATGTTTGAATCCTCTTCACATTGAATGATGCCACTGTTGTAATATTCAGAATGTAGAAGATCGCTTGTTAGATTGGTGTATAATTTATTGTATCATAATCACGAGATGGCAAGTAGTTCTCTGTAATATGACTGTCTGTTTTTTAGTAGGTCATTAGATATATGGTACTATTGGTTTTGATAATGGATGTGTTATTTAAAATGCTGGGAATTGCAAGTATTTTAGCACTGTTGACATTTAGAATTCCAGCCGACTGATCTTCGTTGTCGCATAAGTATTCTAAGTTGATTGCGTTAATATAGCTTTTCGTTGCAAGGTATAGTGTCATTGACAAATAGCTAGAATCCCATTTCATAATATGCGTCTGCTTCACTTAGATCTAATCAGACAGATTCACTTGTTTGGTTAAGTTAATGTACAAACTGCGATTCGAATTTAGTTCTGATTATTTCGAACGCTAACGAGTTATTCAATAAACTGTTGAATGTAGTCGAATTTAGTATTATGAATTTGATCAGTTTTATGAAATATTTTTATTGGTTGTTGAATAGAATAGTGTAGTTCATTTTCGTCATGCTACATTTCAGTAATAATGAGTTGTTTCTGTTACTAAACCTGAAATATCAGTTACTTTACTAATCAATCTACAATTCAAAATATGGTCACATTGGAATTGTCATTTTAATTGTATGTGGCTGAAGATGAGAATAAAGTATAAAATAGATTAAATTGAAGAATAGAGTAGCATCTTCTTAATGGCTAATTGTAATACTGAATAGAAACGAATATTATTAAAACACTCGTAATTAGTTATTGAATGGCTAATTTATTTCTGTTAAATGCCGAAGAATGGATAAAGGAAAAAATGATTGAAAGCAATTTCGAGAAACTTATAAATAGATTGTTCGTTAGTAGTTGATGCGAGATTGTGGTGTAATCAAGAATGTGCTGTGCTTGATAGTCCCATATTTAGACTTGGCAATCGTACACTGATCCCTAATTTTCAATTGTAACCAATCAGTCTGCAGCGAATATAAACAGCCACACCATGTTTGTTGGGAAATACTTTTGCTGTTGAAGGGACTATATAATAAACTAACTAGATGAAGAATCAACAGACGTCTTTCACTTTCGCACGACACCATGTTGATGCAAAACATGACCCTAGGAAGTGACAAATTAGTAAAGTAATTTTATGATTTTCGATTTATGTGTATGAACAAATTCGAGTTGGAAGGGTGGGTGGAAATTATGAAACACTAACATTGATTCAGTACATCCGATATCATACGAGTGACTGACATAAACTGCACTGACAACAGTGTTAATCAATGAAAGTGTAATAGAATAGAATGACATTGTGTCGAAGGTTTAATTATCTGCAATACGTGCAATAAGTTGTTAAATGTGTGAACTGTAAATGATCCATTGTTCACTTAATTCAAAATACTGTTTTGTTTCTATTTTGAACACTGTCATCATGTAATACGTATACAGACTGTGGTCTCTATTTACACAATGTATTGTTCCTTTCTTTGTGGGCTGTTTCTAGATAAAATTTGATAAGAAATTCGTTAATGTGTTTTTCTTTACGTTTTACACAATTTTCAACTTTTTATTTTTGTTTTGTTTAAACCTCACATTTTTCTTTGCTGATTGTTGAAAATTTTTATTTGATACCTTGATGTTGCTCTTACATTTCGCCCTTTCTCATATTAAAATGACAAATATTGTTCACAAGTTTATCATCGATTAGTACTTCGAGGTTACTTCAGTTGAATAAATTCTGCCAATCAACGTTAATTGATGATGCAATGATTTTTGCTTTAAAACAGTCATTTCAGTGGTTATTGTTGAAAATGCTACATTCAAACATCATTCCTTGCCGTTATTAACAATATAATCTAAACAGGTATTCTGAAAACCTAATTGCCGCATAACAAATTGAATCTATCTCAGCTTAAGTTGTAAGTTTAGGTGAATACTCACTTTGTAACATCAGAATTGTAGTTATATTGTAAAATGTTGGAAGTGATAATCCATTCTTCTCTATTTTTAATGAATCTCTTGTTGTTACTAATAATTTTAATAATTGAGTGTCTATTGTTTCTAAGCAAATATTCCTACGTGTACGTATTTGAAATCAGATCACTATTAGTTTTCAGTGGTTTACTACCTAGAATTAGTTGGAATGTTGACTACTTTTGAAGTATTTACTTCGAAATGTTTAAAATGAATCCTTAGAAAGTTAGTTGCATTATTTTGATACATCAATATTAGACTACCGCTCTATTAACCAGTAGTATGATAATTGCTTAGAAATATATTTGGGCCAGATTATAAAATCAGTTCCAACTCTTCTTTTTAAATATAATGTTGTGAATTGGCCATAATTAAGCAACTATTCAAGTTAGTAGTAACTAAATAGCTGCATTGTTTCAGTATACGATTCTCCAGTAGTGCTCACCTATGATTTAACCAGAAGTTTGATCACAGGGCCTTCAGGCTTTGCAACGAACGCTTAGCCATGAGTTAACTGAAGTAGCTTCCGTCTGTTGCTATTTCAATACACTCAAATATCTCTATGTTTGCTTAACCTCATCTATCATCAACGGTGGGTAACTACCCCAGAATCGACATGAAAGAAGTCGAGTAATTCGCCTCAGTGTTCTGATGGTTAAGCGTTCGCATTGGAGTTCAAATATTCTTGGCACGATTCTCTAATTAGGTCATGATTATTCACTACGGAAGTACTCCATACTAAAACGAATTAGCTGTACAGTACTTCTTGGTTTTCAGTGATTGTTTAACTCGGATAATTTTATGATATCAAATCAATATTCAATAATCTCCTCAACATACTATTACGATTACTATATTTTACATAGCATCATTCAAATATAAAGAAAATCTCAACAAGATCATTAGTAAATTAGCTTCCAGACAAATGGAATCAATTCCGTGAATGATGCATTCAAAAAATACACTTATGGTTTGTTTCACAACAAAATACAAATCTATAATCAACTGGACGTGAATCACAAAAGAGACATAATCATTACCAAAACTCTTGTTCTTCAGGAGCATTTTTAGAAGTATCAACTTCTTTGTAGTTCGTTTCGACATATTGACCACAATCGGAAACAAACTAGTTTTGTGTGAATATAAACCTTAATCAGCTGTGATAGCTACGATAGGAAATGCGCATTACGTGATATCATTTAACCATATGGGTAATATTACTAAAATAGAATATTGTCTGAAAAAATAATTACACTGCATCACCAATCAGTATTAGTGCATGCGATTGATAAATAGTAATTTCTTGATGAAGACACATTGCAAGAATAGTATTTTATAGCCTAAATATTGTGTAACACAGGGCATACCTGATTGAAACAGTACAATCACACTCATTATTATGCTTCATTTAAATCTACAACTGAGTTACACTGTCGATTCTTAATT
This sequence comes from Schistosoma japonicum, assembly GCA_025215515.1. Classification (NCBI taxonomy): domain Eukaryota; kingdom Metazoa; phylum Platyhelminthes; class Trematoda; order Strigeidida; family Schistosomatidae; genus Schistosoma; species Schistosoma japonicum. Next base: position 9,290,846 of record CM046065.1, on the reverse strand, counting down.
ATTTGATATCGTTTCACTTTGAAGTTGACTTACCACTTTCACATTACTTCTTCCGCATTGTTTTTAATCTTCCCAGCTTTCTCCGTTGATATGTCGCACATTTCTGCTAGTTACTACGTTGGCTATTAATAGAATATATAGATGTAAAAGGATAGCCTTTATGTAAAATATTTATTTGATGTTAATTATTATAACTGCACTGATAGCAGTGTTAATCAATGAAAGTGTAATAGAATAGAATGACATTGTGTCGAAGGTTTAATTATCTGCAATTCGTGCAATAAGTTGTTAAATGTGTGGACTGTAACTGATCCACTTGTTCACTTAATTCAAAGTACTGTTCTGTTTCTATTTTGAACACTGTCATTATGTAATACGTACACAGACTGTAGTTTCTATTTATATACATTCGTTTCTTTTTGCCTTCGGAAATCTAACTCTTTGGTGACTGTATGGCAATGAATTAATTATGCAAATTGTTTGCATAGTTTTTGCCTTTCAATGTCTTACTTGTAAATGTGAAGTTGATTGTTCTTCTTGTTGTAATGAGTCTTTTTTTTCGTATATGAATCATATGCAAATTAGAATAAAATGTATGACTTTGTAACTAGAACCATATCGTTTCTGATCTGCGTTTCTAAAGTATATTGGTTCAAAATTCATATTGATGTCTTGTTTTTTCGTCTATTGAATCATATGATTTTTAATCAATGATGACTAAATTTACAATGTATCATAAATTATAGATTTCTTTCAGTATTCCGTGAATGCACCTCAAACTGGATGAATTGTAGTTGATATTATATTTAGATCAAGAAATTAATGTTCCCTTATTTGTAATCTTCATTAATTCACCAGTGTAGAGCAGCATAATTGTAGGTGTAATCGATTCGAAGAAGGCAGGGTAGATTCAATCATTTAGTATGAAATCATTTATAACTATCAACGTTTGATTATTTTTGGATTGATCTGCTTTGCATTTTTAATGGAGGGATTGATGTCAATTTTTTCTAAAAAGATAATTATATTAAATATCATATTTGTGCCATGTTGCAGTCAACTACTATAAGAAAATGGTTGACTTGTACTTTCTGGTTTCAGTGATTACCTAAACACTGTTAATTCATATTGTAAAGTTATGAAAATATACAGATTTTCTTAAACTTAGTCATGATGCTCAGTAGTATATCTCATCGGAGTTGCTAAAAGACAATGCGATTTAATGATTTAGGAACATTATGACTTAAATCTCTGAAACAAGTGGTTGTTTCGCGTGTATGCAATACAATGGTCAATCTATTCATCACTGTTAAAAACATTTAGGCCACGTTATTGTCTGATGAAAATTATCACTATATGCTTCATTGTAGGCAACTATACTGGGTATAATTATAAATGAAAATAAAAGGAGACCACTGTCAACTCTGTAAAATATAGAGACAAATATATTCTTCAATGAATTCATTTTCCTCTACAGTTCAGATTTGCCATCAGTATGCGTCTATAATGTCCCATTAAATCTAACAAAGATGAGCATTTGGAAAGTAATTAAACTTCAAACTAACGAACTACTAAACTAATGTGCATTAAGTTACTGATCTGAAAGTTAAGTAAAGGGTCCGAAGATTTAACGTTTAATTTCTAATGGGGTTGTATATGAGCATTACTGAGGAGTCCCTTATGAGAACTAAGTAGCTTTCTGGTTTTATGCGATTCTGTAACTAAATTTAGTCCTTAATTAGTTGGGTTTTATCGCTGATTATGATGTTGAAGGATAATTAATGAATGAATATAGGCTCAAAACTGTGTCGCTCTTGATATCGTTGAGCTACAGTCACTTCAATTTTTATTTACAATCTTCAACATCACTTTCGAAAACAGTCGAGTTTACTTTTTGAGTAGGGTTTAATATCACGGATTTCGTTATAAATATGAATTATCGACTTGCTGAGAAAGATATAGTTACATTAATTAATCACTTATTAGTCTTCAGCTACCTGTTGTCTATTACTTAATATGGTCAATTTTTCCAGTCGTTTTGTATTGTCTGTGTATTAGTCTCGGTGACGTGATATCGGTATGGAATTTTAAATGATGTTATATATTCTTAGATACTTATAATTAATGTATATCAGTTATATTCAAACTGCTTTCCAACTTAGAAATTAATTCATTTAATATAACGCAGTAGCGCAGGGTTGCATTGTGATGAATTCAAACTATAATGAACTTTCTATGGAACTAAGTTGGTTACGCTGTATAGTAGTATTCTTGTCATCCAAATTTTAGTTCGAACTGAATTACACCAGAACGATGTAAATAAAATGGGAATGTTACATCTGCATCTCTAAACCATAACATCCTTAGTATCATTCTCAGTATCTACCTGCCTAATATTTTAGATAGTGGATCTGAGTTGAGTAATCAATGAATAATGATGGCAGTGATATGATACATTAACTATGATGCTTTAAAGTTTAATTCATTTTAGAAGTATTTCCTAGGGTTTCCTGAACTTCAATGATCTGCAATATCAATGGATCATGTTTTTTTAGTTCATTTATATGCTAATTTCATACATCAGATAAGTTTTTCGCATGAATTATTCAAAAGATTATCTGTGTCTGAACTTTTGGTTTAATTTTATCTAGTAAACAGTATACTATTATGGTTTAGTAACCATACACCTAAATGTTTTATAAAAAAATGACTAGTTATATTGGTTAATATTTACTCTAAATTCTTTATTTTGGAACCAGCTAAAGAATTATAGAACAGCTTATAGAATTGGATAGTCGTTCATATTATTTAGTTAGCGAATCATCCTTATTTAATATTATTCGTCTTTGGCTTTCATATTCACATAATGAACCGTAAAGTTGATTAGTTGATTCGGAATAATAGCCAAAAAAGCCGATTTCATGATAAACTCCCTTGATAATAAAAGGGATAATGTTCTACTCTTTCTAATTAGTGGCTGCATACTAACGTAAATGCAATGAAATGTAGTTTTCATTGGATTTACTACAAGTGGTTTCCTGGATGTGTCACTAATGAAATACAATTTTAAATGAATGATTTAGTTGGAAGTGATTTTATCTAACGTAGATAGTTTTTCTTCTATTAATTAGCTAAACTAACTAATAACACAGGATATTGTTAACATTACTACCGTTTAACATTTGCTTATATCCTTGTTATCACCAACCAGTGTTTTTTTCTGGCAAACATTTTTCATCTACCAACAAAATGATGTTTTCTACAGAGAACAATGACATGTAAACACCATCACAGATGTATGTTTGTAAGACGTTTTAGAAGTTGCTGACAAAAATTTCACTAATTTTACTTCCCTTATTGTTGTCTTCTGTAATATATCTATGCATAAATCACAATTTCTTTTACATCATTTTATTGACAATTAATCAATCTGTACATACAATAATGCTAATTCCATGCAACATTCATTCAACAACAACAAAAATTAACTACAGAAAAATCAATTGTCTACGAACAACTTTAAGAAAAACAAAACAACTCTGTGGTAACAATTTGGTGATGTATCCTACAGAAAACATTTTCCATAATGAATTGATTCATTAGATCATGAAAAAGTTTTCTTCGCAGGATTGATTTTTAGAAGAGAAAGAAAATGGTGGTGAAGTGAATGTATGAATAAATTATTAATTTAGAATCGTGTTTTGTTAGCAGGTTTGTTATTCTTATTTTAGGATCATTTTTAGTTACATTAAAAGTGAAAAAGAATCTATTCATTTATCTGTTGTGTAACATGAAACTTGTTTTAACGATTGAAAAATAATGCAACTATCCTGAATAGTTCATTTTGAAATTAGTTAAAACTTAACTAGTATCGATTTGAATTAATTCGTTTCAATCTTGTTCTAACAATGTGCTTACACCTGTGATGTATTACAAGCACTTTGGATTATATGTTGATTAATATTTACAGCACCTAAGTGTAACAATCATGTGTTTACTAGTGACTAATTTTCAAATGTGCCTTTTAAGCTCTAGTGGGATGATGTAAACAGTAGAGGTAGTTAGTGAAGTAAGACGTTAGATGAAGTTAAAGAATTTCATAAAACGAAACATACTTGGAAGTGTAAACGAATGAAGGTAAACTCGAATGTCCTAAGTGTAAGGGCTTTATGTGAAACCTGTATATCCTTTGTTAAATACTCAATGAAGCCGTTAAATTTGACTGTTGAGTAATACAATCAAACAGCCTTTTAGTAATTCTCGGATTTTATTGGCTGCTAAACTAAAGAAAATTCGTAGTTTAAAACCCTGAATCTCCACTGCACTCAGTAAAGTGAAAATATTAAAGACACTGTAAGATTGTTTTGTTTTAACTTAAAGCGAATAACAACATAAACGGATATCGGTTAAGCCTATCTCAGTAATGAAAGTGCATTTTATTCACAGCGTCACTAGATGTTTGTGATTACAGTCCTGTGTTGTGTAGTCTGTGTTCTACTAATTCCCAAACAAGAATGCTACTGTTATACAAGATTATTTAAATACAGGAAATCTGTAACATTTAACACATTTAAGTCTGGGCTAAATAAAGACTACCCATTAATTTATGCGTATGGTTCTTTCTATTAATTTGAAAACAGTAAGAACAAATGGGTGTGTAGAAATAGATGAGTTTATTTTATTCCGTTTAATTGTCTTTAGCTTTCTACAACCTTAAACATGTTGAATCTAAATATCAAAATTGCCTTCGTATACTGCATATAAGTCAAAAGTCACTGTAGTCATTAAAAATTTTGCAGTTCTCTCTATTCGCAGTGAATCCAAACAGATTATATGGTTAGGCATGAACAAATCGTATACAATCAGCTATCATGTGGTAATTTATCTGTCGTCATCAATTAGACTGAGTGCTTTTCAAACTTTAAGAAGAACAGACATTCGTTAAAAAGCTGTAACCATGCATGCAAATAGAAATACTTTACATTTCTTTCTCTGTGAGTAACCAAAGATCCAATAGGCCAATATACACCGAAATTGAAGGATGGCTGGTACTGCATGATGTTCATAAAGTCTCTTGTTTTTGTGTTTCTGATACTTAAATTTATTGTATTTACATCTCATTTTCATTGATAGCATCACTTGGAAATCTCCCAATCCCTAATATCCTATGAACGGTTATTACTATTCTTATAAACATGTAACGAATTTAAATATCCTCCGTAGTATTTCTGCAACTCATACTCAGTCTATATCATTTCATATATTTTACACAATTCTAGGACCAAAAGTTTGATTTGATTATAATTCTTTCTATAATAATAATAATAGTAATAATAATAATAATTATTATTATTATTATTGATTATCACCAGCTTTATTTTCCGAATTCTCACTTGAATGACATCATTTCATTTGTTCTTTCTATTTACCGCTGTCTGGGTTCTGACATATCGGAAATGAGTCAGTTTATGCCAGTATCGCTGACTAATCCTCGGACATTAACATGAATTCCCTAAACTGTGAATTTCATAGTACATAATTCTGATGAATTCCAAATTATGACGAGACCACTGTTAAGTGTTTCACAGTTTTCAGTAGCATCTAACCGACATCAATTTTTAAAGTACATAGTAAACGAAGCGAATGTCGATCTCCAAAAAATAACTTCAGCTTAACTTTATCTAAATGTAATAGTTATCGCCCTACATGATTTCGACTGTTACAAAGGCCAATAGAAGTAGACACAACAAGAATATCATTTTAACCAATATTCTCATCATATCAACAGTCACAGGCTTATATGAGGTAACTTTAAATTATGTATGTGCCGTAAGTATCATTATATATTTGTGATAATTAACTCTGGATTTACGATTGCAAAACCAAGAGAGAATTCAATGAAAAGAGTATTCTTAATTCGGACGACTTTTTTAAGAAATAAAGTGTATCGTAACTTATTAATTAAAAGTGGTGTAAAGTAGTGTCAAATGATAAAGTATAAAAGTAACCACATTTCTATTGGCGAAACCAGAGCCGTGGTAACAACAGTTATATTACGAACTGATTTTGTATGTAACTGTTGAGTAATGAGTATGTAAATTCTTGAAACATTTTCCGGTGTATCTTGGTCTATATGAGAAGCTAAATTAATAAACACAAACAAACATAATGAGTCTAGGTAATTCATCGTTTGGAAATGGTATCAGTATAAGGTTAATGAGCCCTGTTCTTTCTACATCAAGCCTTTTCTTCACTGTGGGACTATGTGAAATAGTTTCTTACTAACTGTATAGTTATTTTCGTATAATCATACTTGTTTATCAGTGTTACAAGATACTAATTTTCCTAAGAGTATTACAACAGTTTCTGGTTATTTTATAGTTATATGTTTGTGTTAGGTTTCTGTTGTTTCTGAGTCTCACAAACAAACAAAAGTGTATATAGTGACATGTTCAAATTCTTTCTTATCTATCTACTGCATTTTTTTGTTAGTCAAGCATCTGAGAGCATATTCTATCATTGTTTTCTTCTTCACTCTCGAACTTGGTTACTCTGTGTCCGTCATCAAATTGATCAAGAACTACTAATTATGTTGTATTTATATAATGTAATAATTTTAAAAATTATATTTGCCTTATATTTCGGATATACACTTGAACCTTTAGTCAATCTGGATTAGTCTCTGAATTAGATTATGTTCGACTTTTATCGTTCAATAGAAAGGTAGTTCATTTTTACACATATCAAGTTACTGTAAATATATAAGGCGTTCTAAATATCTACTTTCTAGATTTTTCGCATGTTTATAATGTTAAAGCACAAAAGTCAGGTTGAAAAACTCTAGTTAAACGATTTTCAAAATGTGTACTCAGTTCAAAAGATCTCTCCTACTTAATATAGATATAGATTACTAAAATGAACTTGATGGTAAAGTATATCAGGAAAGTATACCAGTGGAGAATAAAATCTGGATACCTCATACATGACATATGAATGTCTATGTACATTACTTAAACATCTTGGCCCATGATAAAATGAATGAGCAGTGTTGTCTGCTAATCAATTGTTTTCCAGTAGATATCAATCTGAGACAGGAATTATTTTTAAAATATGTAAATAAAGTTGGAATGTGACTGAGGAATTGAATATATTCAGCAAGTTATAACAAATTTGGAATTTATCTACCGAATTCAGTAGTTCAATAATTAACATTTAACATAGATGAATGGAATTCGAAAACTTATGTGGACATCAGAACGTATGTAGATGCAGTCCAGTTGACGAGTCCTATATAAGACAAAGCCTCTGTTCTTGATTCCATGGGTAGCCAAAGTCTAACTTTCATTATTCACGTGATTAAACGCTACATTGTGGTGTACAAACGACAACAGTGATTAAGCAATGAAAGTCCATTATAGCATTATAGTAAAAAATACAAACTCTGTACAATCTTTTAATGCATAATACACAATAAATGTTTGTGTACGTTTAATCGTGTCTTCGAATAGCTTACCTTGAAATACATTTATATAACTAAATATTGACATGAAAGTTAGTTGAAAAGAAATATATTCCTCTTATACACTTGCAATTGTTACGTAATTTTCTTTGAATAAACATAACATTATTTTCTGTTTAAACACTTCACAGTGGTATATGATGATAGAAGTGATGGATTCGTGGTAATAACTAAATGTCAAAACTAATTTCGCTGAATGATATAAAAGCTAAACTTTTGTTTTCTCAGCCTGAACGACCCCTCCCCCCAAGTAGAGTCATAAATATTTACTGCTTATATGTTATTACAGTTCTAGAATAGATTATTATACTTTCATGTAGTAAGATGAATGAATATACTATTTGTTTGTGAAATTTTTATTTTCAGCAATCTACAATAAACTTTAGCACGTGGTGATTAGAATATTACACAATCAAGTTGCTTGCATAAAAGTTTTAAAAAACGTAAACTATTTGATCTGATCAGGTTTGTGATGTATAAATACTGCAATGAAGCGTATCCTAAATGAAGAAAAGTGTATAAACAATTTAATATATCTAATACTGAAAAAGAATGAGAATAGGGGTTTCAGATATTTTGTTTAGCGTACAATACTATATAACAGTTTGTAATCAATCAATTTGAATAACAGTATGAACGACGGTGGCTATCAAACTTCGTTTGGTTTTAATCAGATGGAGTCATCAATGATCAGCTGTGTAAAAAATTACACTTGATTGTCTTGTACAGTAATAGATTTCAATTAATTCATTAATTTTAATTGTATTACTCCTTCACATGAACTTATAAAATGCTTATTGATTCAGTTATGGAACTAAATATTGTTAAGATAATGTACCGCAGTTACTTATACATACTTTTCCCATCTTCGTCTTCTAGGTAGGTTTCGACTGCTTATATTGAAGCATGTTCACTAAACAGTGTATGAATGATAAGGATTGAAAATCTCCTCACCCCCAAGAAAACATACAATTATTCAGTAAATCAAATAATAGATACAATCAATAAAGTAAATTATCGATATCCTCAAAAATAGCCATCTCGACTGAATTATAAAAATGCGCTCACTTGTGACTAACTCCAGGATGTTCCTGAAGCTCCAGTGAAAAATCGTGACTGGTGGAGCTCAGACTTGTAGGGAGTGAGACAGTTATCACTAATGACATTGGATGATCGTCGCGCTATATATATATATATATATATATATATAGTATATATATATATCACAAATTAGTGAAAGTGGGAATTCTACTATTGGATTCCGACCTAGTGGTGCAGATGGTTTTACGTTTGCCGTCAACTTGAATCTACAGGTGCGGAATCTGGGGTAAACACTGTTGTAAAGTTCCACACTAGAAAGAAACAGCTGTCCAGTGTTCCTTGGTTTTCAACGGTACTCTGCCAACATCAATCTGTAATATATTCAATCAATAGATTTTTGTTAATATTTGGTAAGCTTGATTTGTAAATTTTCATCACATTAAATTAATCTAATATGAGTTATACTCTACAGAACACTCCATGGTATTTAATTGTATCCATAAAATGTTGTTCTTACTTTTGTAGAATAATCATTCGTGTTAATTTTCGCAAAGGTTTTTCCACTTGGTGATTACACTTAACTAATAATCACTGTAAACTAATTAATGCCAAAATGAATGTACTCAAATAAATGTTGTTTGCTGGTCTCGTCTCATTTTTTCCACTATACCATCTTTCAACAAGTTTTGTCTTTTAGAGTAAGTTTGAGTTTGAAGAGGAACGAGTGGTGGTATCTGGTCTCGAGTACAGTTATCAGGGTGTGACGTTTTCAGTAATCGTATCGAGAATCGAAAGCATTCAATATCTAATTAAGCTACCCGTAAATCTATTAGCTACATTGTATCGTAAACCGTACAAAACTAAGAGAACATACGCGTTTTTCTATAAGGAAATATTAATGAATAATATGTTATAGAAACTAATCTGTTTAGAAGCATTTGTTGATAAGGAATGAATGGCAACTGAGGAATTTCAGAACAATTATTTTAAATGTAATTACTTCCCTTGATACACTTTTGCAAAGTATAAACAATAAATATTGTATAACGTAGTTAATCAACTCTTTTGTTCAATAACTCCGCATGGATCCCATCTAGAGTTGAGGCCTTTTCCAAACCCAGATAAAGAAGGAGGATTGGACAAGGGGCTAGCAACCTTATTCCGTAAAACAACCTTGCTAAAAAACGCAAACCAGAAAAACCCTTAGAACTATTTTAACCCTTGCCCTGGAAGTTTCTAACAGTTAACACGTCTCATAGTGAAAGCCAAGTTTCTTCAGAAGTCATTATACCGACGCCACTTCTGAAAACCAGAGCAACAGTTAATATAGGTATATGGAATGATCGCATCATGTGGGAGACAGGGAAAAGCATCCAAACAGCTAAAAGAATAAAAAAAAAGATACAACTTGAAGAAACTTGGAATAAGCGAAACCTATTGGTTACACGCTGGACAGCAAAGATTATCCTCAGGGGAAGTGCATTTATACTTCTGCCACGAAGAAAAGAAAACGCCTCACATACACAAGGAGTAGCACTAATGTTGTCCCAAGTAACACGAAGGATGGAAACCTGATGGACCTAGAATCATTAAAGCATCCTTCAAGACGAAGAGAGAAAGGGATTACAACGAATGTCATCCAGAGCTATGCACCCACCAACGACGGCCACGAAGACAACAAAGAGCAGTTCTACGCAAGGCTGCAGTCAATAATCAATAGATCTTCAGCTAAATACCTGACTAATATTATGGAAGACTTCAATGCCAGAGTCGGAATGAACAACACCGGATTTGGAGATATCATAAGATGACATGAACTAGGATAAGAGGAACATAAACGGATGAGAGGTTTACAAACCTATGTGCCTTCAACAAAATGATTATAGATGGCACCATATTCTCCCACAAACGTATACTCAAAACTACATCGATTTCACCGAGCCACATTACGGAGAACCAAATCCACCACATCTACAACAATAAGAAGTTTAGAAGGACCATGAAAGGTGCAAGAGCTAGGAGAGGAGCTGACATAAATTCAGATCACCATCTGGTGGTTGCTAGAATGAAACTGAAGCTGAAGAAGCACTGGACAACTGGAGCAGCAGTATTACAAAAATTCAATACAGCCCTTTTTCGGGATACTAATAAACAAACCACCAACAACCATCTTCAATGATAGAGAACAGATCATCCGAAAACCAGACGAGGAAGAAATTAGGTAAAGACGCTGGAGGTAAATAAAACACACAATGAGGAAATCACCAAACTATATCGAAAGAAAAGCATTAATATGGAATATTGAAGGCCAAAGGGAAAGTGGAAGACCCAAGAACACACTGATTAGGGAATTAGAGACAGACATGATGTTAGGTCGGACCACAAAGAAGTGTAACAAACTTTCAGAACTGTGGTTTCGAACACTATTTCATTTATTCGAACTATCTGTAATGTAAACATTTTGTTTCTACTATTGTTACGCTCCGCTTGCCCTATCCTCCCGGTTAGCATAATTACTGTTATTATATTGTCTCTTATTATGGACTATAGTTAATTAGTTGTGTACAAGTTGTTTCTATTCACTACCACTATTTCTCTCGTTTTGTATTCATGTTACTTTTCTAATTGGTTTGTTGGGGGGTCTGACTTTATGTATATATAAAAGAATGCTTGAAATATAATATGATTCTGTCTGGCTGATCTGTTGGCTCGCATTCTTCTTATTTCGGATTGGGACTAAGTGGGCGCAGGGCAGACGCGCAATAACCAACTAGGCACAAGTCATTGGCACTCGGTCAACCCAATCACCCAATTTCTTGCGTCATAACACATGAAGAGAATGAAGAGCACTTGGGAAGAGCTGGATAAGCAAGATCAGAAATGAGTTGGTCGGAGAATGCTAGTCAGTGGCCTCTGCTCGACGTGGGGTAACGGCAATTGATTGATTAGCCTTATTCCCGGCATTTCTTAATTTCATCAGAACATGCGAATAAACTTAAACGTTACACGTATAACGGCTACATAGATATTTAATATTTTTCACTATCAAACATTTTGTGATTATAACAACTCGTGACTAAAAGTTCAAAACCAAGACATTGGATGGTAGTTCTTTACACAGGAAGAAAATTGAAAATTCGTTTAAATATGCGCAGTAAATTTTAAAATGATTAATTTGGCTAAATGATCATTTTCAGCGAGTTTATTTTTACAACTGCGAATTTCTATACGATTTCTAATGGAATGGATGATGTGCTGTAAAAATGATAACCTAGAAATATAACTATAAATATGATTCGTATATATGAAATAAATTATATAACATTAATAACATTTCACAAGTGTTAACATTTTATACTGAGCAGCAGTTCATTTTGTCTTACTATATGAATGTGAAACTTGACATTTAAGATTTGATGACATTCATAATTTATTGGTATTCGGTTATCGGAATCTTCAGAATATCGATTCTGATTTTTGAAATCACCGGGTAAGTAATAAGGAGGTTAGAAGCCAGGTGTTGAGGAAAGATAGTTAATCAATCGGTTGAGTTTTAAATCTTCATCAACCGAGATGGTTACAGCATGTACGGATATGCTAACCGATACTGGAGTAAGATAAAAGAAAGGTAGGAGCTGCTAAAGCAAAACATGGCATTAGACCATTAAGCCTGTGACTACTGATTTAAGTCGCCGTCGTAGATTTAGACTACCTGGTTAGGGTAAGCGCAAATGCAGCAACAAACGGTTAAGTACTCCGGGTGAAATGGTTCAGAATCCGTCACAGTGAGAGCGGAGGTACATTCACTCTTTGTCCTCCCTTGAATCATGAGCACAAAATTATTTCACGCATTTCACCAACCAATGTTTTCTCCCCGGGACAATATTTCATATGTTCACAATTTATTCTTATTACCAGTGAAGTAACAATTACTAATTAAAGTTGAATTGTGACTGTCAAGTGGGATCAAGGACGTGCGTTTCGTCCTATTTAGGAAACTGACCAGCTTCAGTCTATAACAAACCAATGGGAAAATACAAAGTCATCTTAATTACTAATTTGTTATTAATCATTCTGTGCTGATGAGAGTTGCTTAATATGTTAGTCAAACCTGGTGAGTTCACTTTAAGCAGGTAGAAATTCTTCCAGAATAAAATTATTTATGGTCGTGTATATGTTTAATGAATTTCATTTTGTATATTTCCCTGAAGCAGATAGTATCAGATTCATTTGAGAAATGTTCCCACTACATAAACACTAATTACAATTAATGTGTTCTATTTGTCTACACAGAAATTATTCTTTACATTACAATTGATTGTAAAGAACAAGATAGATCACGTAAGCATACAACTAACTAATTGGTAAGTAATCACGTAAACTTACTTTCAAGGAGTTTCTTTAGTGATAATTAATGAACTAACTCATTATGAATACTTGAAACATAATTACGATTCAATATTTAACAAATCATTTACATAGAAAGAAATGCTAAGCCGAATGATGAATAATCCATTAAGTCAAATGTACTAATTAATGCATTAAATGAGGTTAAACATTTCATTAGAATGTCAATAACAGTTGTATGTGTAAAAATTATATCACCTCTGAAGACTTATTCATATTTATATGAATTATTATATTTCAACCTAGTAAATAAGTAATTTTATCATTGATTATAGTGTCAATTAGAGTTACCTGAAGCTGACATTTATGAATAAGTCATTATAATAACTCTCTTAATAAAGTTCATATTAATAAATAAAAGCTCCCGTAACCAGCATATAAATTGAATGAAATGTCTATTCAATCCTAATCAAGACATAGTAGTCACTTTAAAACTGACACAAACCCCTCCCTCACTGTTTAACACGACCTGAAAAAATTCATATCACGTTTTAAACAATATGCTCAAAAATCATATGAAATACTTGCAGAATGATTGGATTAAAAGTAAAGAAAATTCTTTAGAACATCATCATAAAATAACATAAACATAAAAATGAATGTGGGATTCAACTGACAGTATACATAACCCCATTCATTCCAACCCATTTAACTACACACAAACAAAATAAAACTGTCAATATTAGAGAGACAATAAATAAACCAAATGAAGGAATCAACATTTTATACACAATCACACCGTGTGTCATTTTCGACCACATTCAATTTCCAATTACACATTCATCATTAGTATCATTCTATTCAACATTTGTGTGAAGTAAGCAGTAATCACTGTCATGTAGATGTAGGTAATTATCAGTTATTTATTACAACGGACACACAAATCACTTCCAAGTTAGTTCATGTAAGATTCAATGGGAAACAACATCATTTGTTTGTTAACGTATTCTCATTTCTGTCTGTTGTTTTAAAATAAATGTCACAAATCCATTGGAATTGAAACATTAAGCACAGTGCAATTACATACTCTCAATAATAATTGAATAGATGAAGAACATTCATGCTGTCAATTCATTTATCGGGATTTAACAATCCAACTGAATTGTTAACTCCTAAAATCATGAATATTGTCGGCCATCATTGGAACATTGCTTTCTTCCATAGACTTGTGACTTGTTTCTACATTCATCCGATGTAAGTGGTGGTGAATTTTCATTATTTATTTGTCTACACATGAGTTTCATCTGCATTCAACTGCAATCAATTTGATGAGTAGTAATTTGACTTACGTTGATATAATTGTGTATCTGTGAGTGAATCCACGTTACATATCCTGAATAGATTGCATCGAGATTTGTAGAACTTCCCTGAGTTGAATAATTTATGTGTCAACAAGCACTTGGCTGTTAATTGTTTGTAGATTTGTCTGATTGCAATTACTGTTATGATGTTGTAAATCTCTGTCCTTGTGTGTCATCTCCTGTGATGAACTTATAGTTTAACTGACTTGTAGACGAGTCTCAAGTTTATTATTGGATTAAATATAAAACACCTTTACATTTTTCACACATTTTTGACTTTGTATTTTGTTTGTAAATATAATTTCCTATCTATACAAATCTACACTTTGTGTTTGAAATCTAAACTTCTAATCTATTTTTTGACTATTATGATATTTCCTGTATCTATACACGTGGAGATCATTAATGAATCAAAGTAAGTGATCTGATAATGCGTTCCGGAATTTATTTCGACGATTTCTTATAGTTACTGTTCTTTATTTCTATTAATATTATTATTATTATTAAGACAATGAAAAAGGGGATTACAATGAACATCATCCAATGTTATGCATTCACCAACGACAGCAACGACGAGGACAAAGATCAGTTTTATGATAGGCTGCAGTCAATTATAGCGAAGTGTCCAGGAAAGGATTTGACAATCCTAATGGGGGACCTAAACGCCAAAGTCGGAATGGACAACACCGGTTACGAAGACATCATGGGACGACAAGGACTAGGGGAAAGAAATGAAAACGGTAAAAGACTCACAAATATTTGCGCTTTCAACAAAATGGTCATAGGTGATACAATATTCCCCCAGAAACGCATACACAAGGCTACATGAATCTCACCGGATCATACTACAGAGAATCAAATTGATCATATAAGCATCAATAAAAAATTCAGAAGATCAATGTAAGATGTGAGAACCAGGAGAAAAGCTGATGTAGCTTCAGACCACCACCTAGTCGTTGCCAAAATGAAGCTTAAGCTAAATAAGCAATGGATAACTGGAGCAACAGCATTAAAACGGTTCAATACAGCCTCCCTTCAGGATACTGACAAACTCAAGGAATTTAAAATAACTCTCAACAACAGGTTTCAAGCCTTACAAGACCTATTAAAAAAGAAGAAACTACCATGTAAGAAAACTGGAAATGAATCAAAGAGGCACTAACTTCATCTTGTCAAGGGGCTCTGGGCTGCAAGAACTACCATCATAAGGAATGGATTTCCACAGAGACCCAGAGCGAAATTCAACAAAGGAGGAACAAGAAGATAAAAATCAACAACAGCCGAACTAGAGCAGAAAAAATCAAGGCACAGAATGAATACACAGAAGCAAATAAACAAGTAAAGAAGAGCACTAGAGCCGACAAACGGAAGTATATCGAAGGCCTTGCATTGAGAGCGGAAAATGCTGCAAGAGAAGGAAATATAAAACAGCTATATGACACAACGAAGTAACTGGCAGGCAAGTAAAGTAAACCAGAACGACCGGTCAAGAACAAAGAAGGTAAGCCAATCACTAAGATTCAAGAACAAAGAAACAGATGGGTAGAACATTTTGAGGAACTCTTGAATAGACCAGCTCCACTGAACCTACCAGACATCGAAGCAGCATCTACAGATCATCCGACAGATGACACTACACCAACGATGGAAGAAGTCAAACAAATCAAAGTGGTATCTGACAATATATCAGCCGAAGCACTCAATTCAGTAACAGACATAACGGCAAGGATGCTCCACGTTTTATTCAAGAGGATCTGGGATGAAGAACAGGTGCCGGCAGACTGGAAAGAAGGATACCGTATCAAGATACGAAAGATAAGGGGATTTGAGCAAATGCGAGAACTACAGAGGGATCACACTATTGTCAGTAACCAGGGAAAGTCTTCAACAGAGTGTTGTTGAATAGAATGAAAGATTCAGTGGATGCTCAACTTCGAGACCAACAGGCTAGTTTCCATAAGGATCGGTCATGCACAGACCAAATCGCAACACTACGCATCATCGTTGAACAATCAATTGAATGGAACTCGTCACTGTACATCAACTTCATCGACCATGAGAAGGCGTTTGACAGCGTAGATAGGAGATCACTATGGAAAATTCTTCGACACTACGGTGTACCAGAGAAACTCGTCAACATCATCCGGAATTCTTGCAATGGACTACAGTGCGAAATTGTTCATGGAGGACAGCTGACAGATACATTCCCAGTGAGAACCGGTGTCAGACAAAGCTGTTCGCTCTAGGCTTTCCTCTTCCTCCTAGTGGTCGACTGGATCATGAAAACCTCTACATCTGGGAAGAAGCACGGGTAGCAATGGACAAGTAGGATGCAACTCGATGATCTGGACTTCGCGTATGATCTAGCACTTCTATTCCATACACAACAGCAAATGCAAGTGAAGACAACCAAAGTAGCAGCAACCTCAGCATCAATAGGCCTGAACATACATAAGGGAAAGAGCAAGATCCCCAAATTCAACACAGAGAGCACCGACCCAATTGAACTTGATGGTGAAACTCTGGAAGAAGTGGACACCTCCACATACCTGGGGAGCATCATCGATGAACAAGGAGGATCCGATGCAGATGTTAAGGCAAGGATTGGCAAAGCAAGGGCAGCATTCTTACAGTTGAAAAATATATGGGACTCCAAACAATTGTCTACCAAGACATATGAATAGAATATATTTGTTAATAATCTCAGCGGATGAAATTAATGAAAAATTCCAACGTTTCGCTCGGCAAACTGGTCCGAGCTTCTTCAGGGAAATAACCAAAATCAAAAATTATCGAATATAAATTGTCTACCAACCACAAAGTTAGACTCTTCAACTCGAACGTCAAGTCAGTTCTTCTGTATGGAGCTGAAACGTGGAGAACTACTGCAAACATCCTCAGGAGGGTACAGGTATTTATCAACAACTGTCTACGCAGAATATTAAATGTCTGTTGGCCGGAAACCATCAGCAACAGCTTACTATGAGGGCGAACAAACCAACTTCCAGCTGAAGAGGAAATCAGGAAACGACGTAGGAAATGGATAGGACATACATTGCGCAAATCATCAGACTGTATCACGAGGCAAGCACTAACTTGGAATCCTGTTGGAAAACGGAAAAGGTGAAGGCCAAAGAACACCCTGCGTCGAGAACTGGAAGCAGACATAAAAAGGATGAACAGTAACTGGAGACAGTTGGAAAGGGTTGCTCAGGACAGGGTTGAATGGAGAATACTGGTGAGCGGCCTATGCTCGTCCGAGAGGGGTAACAGGCGTAAGTAAGTAAGTAAGTTATTATTATTATTATTAAATTGTTTTGCTTATGTGTATTTATATTGTTATTGTTTACTTCGACTAATATTTATACTGAATCCATTGCAGATTATTGAACACGTCAGTAAAACCTTGATAAAATATGCATATGTCAAACTGAATTAATCCATGATAATGAAAAAGTTGCAATAATTCTGAAGACTGTACACATGCATCGATGAGCCAGTGCATAATATTAAATTATAATCTGAAATTTTGCTAGTTTTCGTCAATCTTCATCAGTCATAATAATCATTTAGGTTTTGTTAAGAAGAATGATTGAAATCGATAAATAATTTGAAGGTATTAGACTGTTTATTTATTTACTTATTAAACAGTTAGTCAATTAAAAATTGATAACATCCTAATAGTAGGCTTCTAATTAATTTATCTTGTGTCTGTTGTCATCCATATTTTAAAGCGGATTAGCAACAAATCAGTTACATATTGATTGAAACTAATTATTTACAGTGTGATGGATGGTTTGTCTAACGTTCTCAATAGCCATTTTGAAACTGCTGTATAATAATTGATTTATTCGTTGTTATTGTAGATACAGTAATTATGTTAGCTAACTTGATGTTATTCGTTTATTGATAAGTTGAATAGTGCAACAAACAACTAATTTAA
The DNA here is from genome assembly GCA_025215515.1 of Schistosoma japonicum. Classification (NCBI taxonomy): domain Eukaryota; kingdom Metazoa; phylum Platyhelminthes; class Trematoda; order Strigeidida; family Schistosomatidae; genus Schistosoma; species Schistosoma japonicum. Next base: position 9,272,635 of record CM046065.1, on the reverse strand, counting down.
ATAGTTTAATGTATTCAATCACCGCTTGTCAAAAATAATGAAGGATCTTTCAAATAGTTTAGCAGGCTCAATCTGATATCTATAAAAGAGGTTTGGATATTTTGATGAATAAAACATCCACAAACCTAGTTATGCACCCCTTATAATATGGTCATACAGAAGAAAGGAGTTTGTTACAATCTCTTGAACTTAAGAATCTATTGATTGTGAAGGATAAAGTATGCATTCATATGATTTATATATGCAGTTTGTAACCATGGTTCCCTTTTCTAACTTTGAAACTACATGAACAGTTATTCAAGCAGAATAAGAGGATCTCATTGTTATAACTGTGGATCTCATCGCTTGCATGTATCTAGTGCGATTACAAAATCAATGATTCAAATAATGTTTAACATACTTATGTAGTTAAAGATATTCGAAACTTAAAATAGATTAATATGGTACAGTAAACAATTAAGTGAAATTTAGACGTTGAATGTAAAATAACGCTCCAAATATGTAATCAGAGTACCATTAACGATTCAAGTGGTGACATGATGAAGTAGTCATAAGCACTTAAAGATAATTGAGGTTGATGCGAATTCAACTAGAAAGTTACAAGTTGACACAATAAAGTGAAATAATAGCTGTCATATAACGAAATAAGCGTTAAGATAACATGATAAAGAAAGAATGATGATTATTTCCTTTCTGAAAAGAAATAGATTTTCGGTCGTATCAGGATGAGATAAAAATAGTTAATAAATGAATTGTTGTATGATAGTATGTATGAAAATATGACACATGATCGAATGAGCCAATAATATTTATCTACTCAAGTGTGTAAGTACGCCTTGCTGATATGACACATTAAAATGAAATAAAAGTTCAAGGTGTCCCGCCGATTAATCTCAAACCACTTTTCACTGATTTTCTTGATGATTGTATCTGGTTTTACACAACATATTGTTTAAGAGAGAAAGATGTATACATTGGTTTCAGTAGATTTTAGTTGAATTTGTATGTTATTAAGACACCTGAGCCTGATACAGCATAGTCATAGTAGATTATATGTTGCATAGAAAACGATTTTATTCATTTAATAAGCCAGCACTTTAATGACTGAAATGTGTATCTAACATGCCAGAAACATGTATACACGAAAAAGGGATACTGAATCGGTTCTATTAGGATCCATTTTTTTAACGTGTGTGTACAAGTAAGCGACTAGTTTAAACAGGTTTTCACTTTGGATAATTGTAACTAGTTTTATTTGAACATTACTATTTAATCTTTTACCAATTGTGAAGTTAGAATTATTACCGTAGCCTGTACCATCCTGAACTGTTATTGCTATTATGCTTATAATCATTATTATTTTAATAATCAATTTACTTTTATTTTGTTGATTACTATCAACTTTGTTACTTTATATGTCAGAATCATAATGATTAACTTATGTTCCTTTTACTTGATTGCACCGTTCTATCTCTATTACTCTCGTATATTCTCTTCATATCTATAATATGAACGTTGGTCAGTCTGAAGAGTAAATTAAAATTATTCTTCACTTGGGAGCAAAGTGAATTTACATATGTTATACAGACATTTTATTTATTTGAAAAATTCAGTGCTACAATCAGTCGATGCCTGTTACCACATGTGGAGCATAGTCCGCCGATCCAGCATTCTCCAACCAACTCATTCCTGAACATTTCTTTACAGCTCTCCCAAGAGCTCTTCATTCTCTTCATATCTATCTACAATTACCTACGCAATATGTTTTTGTGTCTTCATCTTTTCCTTTGACATTCAGGATTTCAATTTAGTGATTGTCTTTTGATATTGTTTTGTTGATTTCCTCAATGTGTGTCCTATTCACCTCCAGCGTCATTTCCTCATTACTTCCTCGGCTGGGTTTCGAATGATTTGTTCTCTACCATAAAGATTGTTGTTGATGGTATCTGGTCAACGGATCCATGGTAGCTCACACAGACAGTTATTTATAATTACTTGTATCTTTTGAATGATGCTTTCCGTAGTTCTCCAAGCAAGTTTCAGCTCCACACAACAGAACTGTCTTCAAATCAGTATTGAAAATTATGATTTTAATGTTAACTGACAGATGGTTTGAGTTCTAGATGTTTTTCAATTATAAAATTGCTGCTATCACCTTTTCTACCTTGCGCCCTCCTTGTTTATCGATGATGCTGCCCAAGTATGTAAAGGTTTCTACATCTTCCAGAATAATTCCGTCAAGTGAAATTAGGTTAGTATTGGTTGTTTTGTATTGAAGGATCATGTTTTTCACCGTTGTATGTTTTAAGGCTTACTCCTGCCGAGGTTGCTGCTACCTTGTCCGTCTTCATCTCCATTTGCTGCTGTGTGTGGAATAGAAGAGATATGTTAGTCATCTGCAATGACAAATCATCTAGTTGCATCCATATCGTCCACTAGATTCCGAGATTGCTTCGAAATTTTACAGTCTTCATGATCCAGTCAACCATCCAGCAGGAACAGAAAGGGCTAGAAGTAAGCAGCCTTGTCTGACACCGGTCTTTATTTCGAATGTATCTGTGAGCTGTCTCCATGCACGATTTTACAATGTAGTTCAATGTAAGAATTCCGTATGATGTTGACTATCTTCTCGGGTACGCCATAATCTCATAGAAGACTCCATAACGTTTTTCTGTCCACGCTGTCGAATGCATTTTCGTAGTCAAAGAAAATGATGTAAAGTGATGAACTCCATTCAATTGATTGTTTAACAATGAACCGTAGAGTTGCGATGTCGTTGGTACACTATCGGTTCTAATCGGAATTCGACCTGTTGACTTAGAAGTTGGGCATCAACTGGGTCTATCATTCGGTCCAATAACACTCTGTTGTAAACTTTTCCTGGTATTGAAAGTCGAGAGGTCCCTATGTAGTTTTCGTAATTGCTAAGATCTCCTATCTTCGGTACCTTGATGAGGTGTCCTTCTTCTCAGTCAGTTGGCACTTGTTTTTCCTCCCAAATTTTCCTGAAGAGAATGTGGAGTATCTTTGCAGTTGCTTCCATATCTGTGTTCAGTGCCGCGAACAGCTGGTATGTTGTTTGGCCCTGCTGACATGCCACTCTTGATTTTTCGGATGACCATGTTGATTTCTTCGACTGTTGATGGGTTGGTGTTTATGGATAGATCCGTCGCTGTTGCTTCGATGACTGGTGGATACAGGGAGGTTTGTCTATTCAAGAGTTTTTCGTAGTGTCCTACCTACTTGTTTTGTTGTTCT